>CAUYLG010018529.1:0-37125 GCA_963573385.1 Cacajao melanocephalus
TTATTTTGAGCCTATGTGTGTCCTTGCAGGTGAGATGGGTTTCCTGGATACAGCACACCAATGGGTTTTGACTTTTTATCCAATTTGCCAGTCAGTGTCTTTTGATTGGGGCATTTAGTCCATTTACATTTAAGGTTAATATTGTTATGTGTGAGTTTGATCCTGCCATTTTGATGCTAGCTGGTTGTTTTGCTCATTAGTTGACACAGTTTCTTTATTGTGTCAATGGTCTTTACCATTTGGTACGTTTTTGGAGGGCCTGGTACTTGTTATTCCTTTCCATGTTTAGTGCTTCTTTCAGGAGCTCTTGTAAGGCAGGCCTGGTGGTGACAAAATCTCTCAGCAATTGCTTGTCCATAAAGGATTTTATTTCTCCTTCGCTTATGAAGCTTAGTTTGCTGGATATGAAATTTTAGGTTGAAAGTTCTTTTCTTTAAGGATGTTGAATATTGGCCCCCACTCTCTTCTGGCTAGTAGGGTTTCTGCTGAGAGATCTGCTGTGAGTCTGATGGGCTTCCCTTTGTGGGTATCCTGACTTTTCTCTCTGGCTGCCCTTAGCATTTTTTCCTTCATTTCAACCCTGGTGAATCTGATGATTATGTGCCTTGGGGTTGCTCTTCTTGAGGAATATCTTTGCGGTGTTCTCTGTATTTCCTGGACTTGAATATTATCCTGCCTTGCTAGGTTGGGGAAGTTCTCCTGGATAACATCCTGAGGAGTGTTTTCCAGCTTGGATTCGTTCTCTCTGTCACACTCAGGTACACTTATCAAACGTAGATTAGGTCTTTTCACATAATCCCATATTTCTTCTAGGCTTTGTTCATTTCTTTTCACTCTTCTTTCTCTAATCTTGCCTTCTCATTTTATTTCATTGAATTGATCTTCAATCTCTGATATCCTTTCTTCTGCTTGGTCGATTCAGCTATTGAAACTTGTGTGTGCTTCATGAAGTTCTTGTGTTGTGTTTTTCAGCTCCATCAGTTCATTTATATTCTTCTTTTAGCTGTTTTTTCTCATTAGTATTTCATCAAACCTTTTTTCAATGTTCTTAGTTTCTTTGCTTTTTGTTAGAACATGATTTTTTAGCTCAGAGAAGTTTGTTATTACCCACTTTCTGAATCCTACTTCTGTCAATTAATCAGACTCACTCCCTATCCAGCCTTGTTCCCTTGCTGGTGAGGAGTCGTGATCCCTTGGAGTAGGAGAGGCATTCTGGTTTTGGGTTTTCTTCCTTTTTGCACTGGTTCCTTCCTGTCGTTGTGGATTTACCTACCTGTGGTCTTTGTAGTTGGGGACTTTCAGATGGGGTCTCTGAGTATACATCCTTTTTGTTGACGATAAAATTATTTCTTTGTTTTTTAGTTTTCCTTCTAACAGCCAGGCCCCTCTGCTGTATGACTGCTGGAGGTCCACTCCAGACCCTGCTTGCCTGGGGATCACCTGCAGTGGCTGCAGAACCATAAGGGTTGCTGCCAGTTTCTTCTTCTGTTATCCTTGTCCCAGGATACTCACCAGATGTCAGCCTGAGCTCTCCTTTATGAGGTGTCCCTTTGGTTATACAGGGGTTAGGGAGCTGCTTGAGGAAACAGTCTGTCCCTTATAGGAGCTCAAATCCTGAGCTGTGAGTTCCATTGTTCCATTCAGAGCTGTTGTGCAGGTACATTTAAGTCTGCTGCAGCAGAACTCATAACCACCTTTTTTCCTCAGGTACTCTGTACTGGTAAAGTGGGGCTTTATTCATAAGTTCCTCATGTGCTGCTGCCTTTTTTTCAGAGATGCCCTGCCCAACGAGGAGGTAGCCTAGTCACAGTCTGCCAGCAGAGGTGTTGCTGAGCTCCTGTGTGCTCTGCCCAGCTGTTGTGTGAACTTCCTTGTGGTTTTGTTTATAGAGGTATAGATAGAACTGCCTTGGTAATGGCAGACTGTCTCTGTAACGGTGGATTGCCTCAGTAATGGTGGACTGTGTCAGTAATAGCTAACTGCCTTGGTAATGGTGGACTGCCTCTATAGTGGCGGACTGCCTCAGTAGTGGTGGACTACCTTGGTAATGGTGGACACCCTTCCCCCCACAGAGCTAGACCATCTGCGGTCCAGCTGTGCTTGCTGTGAAGCTCTCAATCCAGAGCGTTTCAGATTGCTGGTCTTTGTTGGGGTGGGACCCACCAAGCCAGATCACTTGACTCCCTGTTTCAGCCCCCTTTTTTTCAGTTGAAAGGGCAACTTTGTCTCCCAGGAGTTCCAGGCACCAGTTGAAATGGCACCCAGATTTGTGTGAGTTTTTGCATGGATACCCACTGTGCTGGCTGGAACAGCCATGGTAGAGACTTTTCCACCTAGGAATCTCCTGGTCTGTGGCAGAAAAAATTTGTTTGGAAATGCAGTGATCACTCACCCTCTGCGTTCTTGCTGGGAACTGCACTCCAGAGCTGTTCCTATTCAGCCATCTTGGATTGGTAATCTCAGTAGCTGAACCAATAATGGTTCAGCTGAGAGCCAAATAAAGAATGCAAATTACATCTACAATAGCTGCAAAAAACTAAAATACAAAAGTAAAATAAAATATTTGTTTCATTTTATTACCTAGAAATACATTAAACCAAGAAGGTAAAAAATCTTTACAAAGAGAACTACCAAGCACTACTGAAAGAAATCATAGATGACACAAACAAATGGAAAAACATCCCATCTTTATGGGTAGGAAGAATCAATATTGTTAAAATAGTCATACTGCCGAAAGCAATCTACATATTCAACATTATTCCTATTAAGCTACCAATGTAATTTTTCACAGAACTACAAAAGATTATTCTAAAATTCATATGGAACCAAAAAAGAACCCAAATCCTAAGCTAAAAGAACAAAGCCAGAGGCATCACATTTCCAGCATCAAACTTTACAAGGCCACAGTAACCAAAATATTCTGGCACTGGTACAAGAACAGACAAACAGACAAATAGAATAGAATATAGAACTTGGAAATAAAGCTACACACCTACACACCATCTGATCTTTGACAACGTTGACAAAAACAAGCAATGGGAAAAGGAATCTCTAGCTGATAAATGGTGCTGGGATAGCTGGTGAGCCATATGCTGAAGAATAAAACGGCACCGCTATCTTTCACCATATACAAAAATTAACTCAAGATGGATTAAAGATTTAAATGTAAGACCTCAATCTATAAGAATCCTAGGAGAAATCTAGGAAACACCATTCTGGACATCGGCTTTGGGAAATAATTTATGATTAAGTCCTCGAAAGCAATTGCAACAAAAACAAAAATGTACAAGTGGGACCTAATTAAACTAAAGAGCTTCTGCACGGCAAAGGAAATTATCAACAGCAGTAACAGCCTACAGAATGGGAGAAAGTATTCACAAACTATGCCTCCCACAAAAGTCTAACACCTACAATCTATATGAAATTTAAATAATTGAATAAGCTAAAAACAAATAATTCCACTAAAGAGAGATTACAAAAAAAATCCATGAACTGATACTTCTGAAATGAAGACATGCAAGTGGCCAAAAACATACGAAAACAATGTTCCACATTACTAATCACTAGAGCAATTCAAATCAAAACCATGAGATATCATCTGACAACAGTCAGAATGGCTACTGCATAGAAAGTCAAAAAGCAATGGATGCTGGCAAGGCTGGGGAGAAAAAATAGTGCATATATACTGTTGGAGAGACTGTAAATTAGTTCAGCCACTGTGGAAAGTAGTTTGGAGATTTCTCAAAGAACCTAAAGCAGATTTTCCTTGACCCAGCAATCCCATTACTGGATCTAAACCAAAAGAAAACAAACCATTCTACCACAAAGACACATGTACTTATATGTTCATCACAGCACTATTTACAATAGTAAAGACATGGAATCAACCTAGATGCTCATCAACAGTGACTTGCATAAGGAAAATGTGGTACATATATATCGTGGAATACTATGCAGCCACAATAAAGAATGAAATCATGTGCTTTGCAACAACATACATACATCTGAGGCCATTATCCTAATCAAATTAATGCAGTAACAGAAAACAAAATACCCCATATTCTCAGTTATAAGTGGGAGTTGAACATTTAGTACTCTTGGACATAAAGTTGGCAACAGTAGACACTGTGAGCCAATAAAACAGGGAGGGTGGCAGGGTTGAAAAACTATCAGGTAGTATGCTTAGTACCTGGGTGATAGGATCAATTATACACCAAACCTCAGTATCACGAATATATCCATGTAATAAACCTGCACATGTACTCACAAATCTAAAATAAAATTTGAAAAAAATTAAAGAATTAAAAATAAAAGGTAGAGATTGTCAGATTAATTTAAAACAGAAAAATAGCAGTATATGCTGCCTAAAAGAAACACACTTTAAATATAGAGCCACCAATAGCTTAACAGTAAAAAAAATGGGAAAAGATACACCACGTTAACATAGTCAAAAGATAGCTGGAGTGGCTACATTAATATCAAAGTAGATTTCAGAGCACAGATTATTACCTGTGATAAAGAGGGTCATTTCATAATAATTAAAAGGTCAATTTATTAAGAGAAAACAATCCTAAACACTTATGCGTTAATAATAGAGTTCCAAAATACTTGAAAGAAACAAAACAATATCAAGGAGAAATAGAGAAATCCATAATTACAGCTAAAGATGTGAACAACACTATGAACCAATTTTATGTAATTGACAGTTGTGTAACACCTCACCTATCATCAACAGAATAGACATTTGTTTTTCAAGTGCACACAGAACATTTACCAAAATATATTCTGAGCCATATAACAAGTCTCAATAGATTTTAAATTATTCAAATTGTATGATGTATGTTCTGTATTTACAATAGAATTAAATTGGAAATAAGCAACAGAAATCTATGAGGAAAATCTTCTAATAACTGAAAGTTAAATAACACACTTCTCAATGGCCCATGTTATAAACAAGAAATCAAAAAGGAAATTAGACGGTATTTTGAACTGAATGATAATGATAGCACAACATACAAACTTTGTTGGAGGCTGATAAAGTAGTATTTACTAAGAAAGTTATAGCATTAAATGCCCATAAGAGAAAATAAGAAAAGTCTCAAACAAAGGACTTCAACTCCTACTTAAAACACACACACATACACACACACACACACACACACACACACACACAAGTGTAAGTTAAAATCAAAGCAAGCAGAAGAAGATAAATAATACAAATCAGAGCAAACGTCAATGAAACAAAAAAAGTCAAACAGAAAATCAGCAGAAAAAAAATAATTATACCAAAACCTAGCTCTTTAAGATCAATAAAATTAATAAGCTTCTCACCAGACTGGTCAGGAAAACAAAGGCGAAGCCACATTCCCAGTGTTAGGAAAGAGAGTGATGACATTACTGTAGGTACTACATAAACCAAAAAGATAATAAGAAAATTGTATGCACAACTATATGTCAACAGATTTGATAACTCAGATAAAATAGTCAAATTCCTTTAAAGACAGGAACTACCAAGCTCACTCAAAGAGAACTAGGTAACATGAAGGATTCTACACCTATTAAATAAATTAAATTTTTAGTTAAAAATCTTTCCACAAAGAAAATTTTAGGTTTAGATGGCTTCACTGGTGAGTTCTACAAAAGAGTTTTTAAAAATAATAGCAATTCTGCACAAACTAGTCCAGAAATTGAAATGGAAAGAATATTTTCAAACTTATTCTGAGATCTTACTTATTCTAATACAAAAACCAGACAATGATATTATTAGAAAAATAAAACTGCACGCCAGTATCCCTCACGAGGATAAAATGAAAATTGAACACGACTAACTGGTACTTATTCCAGGAATGCAAGATTGGTTTAATATTCAAAAGTCAATCAGTATAATTTTCCCTCTAAACAAGTTAAACAAGAAAAATCATATGATCATTAAATAAATGCAGAAAAAGAACTTGACAAAAGTGCAGTACCTACTCTGATTTAAAAACAAAAAACAAAAACAACTCTCAGCAATCTGGGGAAAGAAAGGAACTTCCTCAATCTGAAAAAAGACATCTACAAAAATGGTGCAGTTAATTTTGTATGTAATGGTATGCTTTCTGGGTAAGAGCAGAAATAAGATAAGTAGACACAAAAATGAAAATACTGCATCTCACGTACATGTGAATCTAAAAAGAAAAAAAGTTAAATACATTGGAACACAGTAAAATGGTGGTTATCAGCCATAGCAGGAGTGGGCCTAATGGGAAGATATAGGCCAAAGGGTACAAAGGGTATGATGAATAAATCCTGAAATCCTACATGTGGACTATAGTTAATAACCTTGTATTGTATACTGGTAATTTTCCAAGATAATACATTTTAAGTATTCTTACCACTAAAAGCAAGTAAGCAAGGAAGTCTGCTTCTACTACTTTTATTCAAAATTTTACAGTCTGGCCAGTGAAATAAGGCAAAAAAAACAATAACAAAATAAAAAACATCCAGTTTGTGAAGAAAGAATTTAAACTATTTTTACAGATGACTGTCCTTGGAGAAAACTTTATAGAATCCACATAAATGCCACTACAGTAGTTTTTTTTCTTTTCTTTTCTTTTTTAATCTTCAGGGGTTACCGTTTAAGACCTCCAGTGGATGTCTGAAACCTCAGATGGTACCGAACTATATGTATACTACCTTTTTCCAATGTATACATACCTAAGATAAAATTTAATTTATAAATTAGGCACAGTAAGAGATTAATAACGGCTAATGTTAAAATAGAACAATTAATCAAATAAGGGTTATTTGAACTGTGATACTACTGAAATACCACAACAATTGATCTGATAACTGAGATGGTACTAAGTGACTAACAAATGAGGAGTGAATACAACTGGACAAACGAATGATTCACCTTCTGAGTAAAACCGAGTGGGATGGCAAGAGATTTTATCACACTACTCAGAACAGTGCACACTTCAAAACTCATAAACTGTTTATTTCTGTAATTTTCCATTTTTGAACCACAGCTGACCTTAGGTAACTGAAATCATGGAAGTGAAGAATAAGGGGGAACTACTGTATAACTACTGTGTGAGTTTAGCAAGGTTGCAAGATACAAGACCAATTCACCAAAGTCAATTGTATTTCTACTAGTGATGAACACTGTTAAAGTGAAATTCTTAAAAATAATTCCATTCCCCTTAGCATGAAAAGAGTAGAATATTTAGAGATAACTTTGACAAATGAAAGATCTATACTCTGAAAACTATAAAATATTACTGATCAAAACATAAACATGTAAATAAATGGAGAGATACTCCCGGTTCATGAATAGGAAGATTGAATACTGTTCAGATTCCAGTCCTTCCCAAATTGAACTATAAAATTAATTCAATGCCAACCAAAATCTTAGCAAGCTTGTTTTGTAGAAATCAACAAGCTAATTCTAAAATTCATATGAAAATACAAAGGACTTTGAATAGCCAAAGCAACTTTGAAAAAGAATGGTGAAGTCAAAAACTTTCCCTACTTGATTTCCAGTCTTATTATAAGTCTGTAGTAATCAAGGCAATGTGGTATTGGCATCAAAAGAGAGAAAAAAGATGAATGAAACAGAATAAAAAGTCCAGAAATAGACCCACAAATGTAATCAATTGATTTTTGACAAAGTTGCAAAGGCAATCCAGTGGAGAAACGATCATCTATTCAGCAAGGAGTTGCTGAGACAACTGACTAACCATATGCAAAATAAGTTTTCAAATGAACTTTGAATTATTCCTTGCACCATATACAAAAATTATTTCAAAATGGATGATAGGCTTAATGTAAAACCTCAAAGTATATAACTTTTTAAAATTTGGAGAAAATCTTTGTAATTTGAGCTATACAAAGATTTCTCAGGTATAAGAGCAAAAGCACAACGCATAAAATAAGAAATTGATTAGTTAGTTGATGGCCACTAACTATCCCTGACAGTATTAATAGATTAAATTGCTATAAGTAAATGAATTTTGACAAATTATCCTCCAGAAATGTGCCATCACTAATGAGGATGAGTGTCTATTTTACTGTCACCTTTTCTATATTGAATAATATCATTTAACAGATCTTTGCCAATGTAAAATGCCCTTTGTCAGGTACCTCACTGTTTCTTTAGTTTGTCTTTATTATTATAAAAGTAGCAAAGTGATTTTGTAAAAATAATAAAAAGTGATTCTCTGTGTATGTTTATTACCCATTGGTGTTTCTTCCCCATTGGTGTTTCTTCCTTTGTCAAATGTCAATTTATGCCAAAGATTAAAATGACAATGGTGAGCTCAATACAATGGTTGACCTTCCAGAGGTAGGAGAGGAAATAGCAGAGAGTTTCATGAACCAGAACTCTGGGCTTTCCCTATTTATATTTATTCCATGCAGTAAGCTAACGACACTTTAGTAATTTCTACAATAAAAACCTTTTAAGTTATTTTGGGCACATACTCCGATTTTCTGCCCTGCCTCTGCTGACACTCCAAGGTGTCATCCAGGTATACAGAAGATAGAAAGCCTTATTGACCTCAGGCAGAGGGAATGGTGGAAATTGGTTATTTGCTCAGTCCCTTGAACTGCTCTCTGCCCACTCTGGTATGCACAATGATGTCCCTCCCCGGCCTGCTTGCTTCTCCTAGTGCCTGTATCTGATACACCATTGGCTTTAGGCTTGATTTGGGACAGTGGTCTTCTCTGTAACTTAGTCCCCATTATAGCTACAGGCCCCTGCATTCAGGTTATAATTCCTATTTGGTTGCTAGCGGAGGCAGTCCACCCTGCACTCTGGACTTGGTGTCACTTCACTGTGCTGCCATAGCCCACCCTGGTCGTCTCCTGAGTTATGCTTTCAACCAACTTCCATGTCCCAATTCCATATTCCGCGTCTCACAGGAACCAAGACAGATCAGAGTTAGGAATCTTTTCTCTCACCAACTGTGCTTACGGACACCATTACTCTGATGCAGCTTGAGAAGCATTCACTGTTGGAGGTCGCAGATGTCACCTGGGGACAAAGTCTGCTCTTAACATATCCCTGAAACTACCTAACATATTCCCATTTTGTGGAACATCAGTGGCAGAGAGAACTCACAACCCAGCTATTCAGCTGCACATCTTCCCTACCAACATCCCCCTTCCTCTTCCCACAGTCTCCAAGGCCAGGAAAGAGGCACACTTCCAAACTTCTCAAGATTAAAGCTCTATGATCCATTTTGATGTGTCAAAGGAGGAGCTCTATCACATAGAAATTTCTCTTTCTCTCAACAAAGTTCAATTTTTTAAATCGTTACCTAAATATGCAAGAAAAATCATCTCATTTGAGACTCAGTGCTGATCAATGGTTTTCTTATTTATTAATTAATACATTCAAGAAATATTTCTTGTGAAAATTACTTCTCAGGTGTGGAAATGCAATGACATACAGGGGGAAAAGGTCTTGACCTCATAGAGCTTAAAGTTTAGGACAGAAGGCATTCAATGTAATAATCAAATAAATATATACTCAAAATCCAGTCTGTAAGTTTTATGAAAATAAACAAAGCAGAGTAAAGTGACAGAGAAAAATGGAACAAGAGAGGAGATAGGTGTTGTTTTCAAAAAAGTAATCCAACCAAATCTCTGTGAGATAAAATCTAACCTGTCACCTGTATGAGGTAAAGGAAAGATCCAAGAACAAGACTAGAGAGTTTCCAGGCACAGGAACGAAACGCTTTAGGGTGGGAACCTGCTTGGAGAATCCAGGGACTGGAAGGAGGTTGGTACAGCTAGAACAGAGAGTGAGAAAGTAGAGATGGTAACAGATAAAGTCAGAGAGAGAGGCAGGGGCCAGATCATGTTGGACTTTGTAGATAAGCTGTTTCAAAGTGTGGTCTGGGGAACCAGAGGGGTCCCTGAGATCCCCTGGGGTTCCATGAGGTCCTCCTTTTTCCAAATACTTTTTTCTACAAGGTTGAAGTTTCTTCATATAGTTCAATCAAAACAATATATTGTGACAGATTGAATGCAGACGCAAATATGAAAATCCAGCCATCTTTTATTCAACCAGATATTCAAGAGATTGGCAAAAATGTAAAACAATGTCATTCTCCTCACTATATTATTTTTGTTTTTGAAAATATATGTTTTTTTCAGGCCAGGTGCAGTTGGCTCACACCTGTAATCACAGCACTTTGGGAGGCCAAGACAAGCAGATCACTTGAGCCCAGGAGTTTGAGAGTAGCATGGGCAACTTGGAAAGACCCCATCTCCACAAAAAGTTTTTAAAAATTAACTGGGTGTGGTGGTGTGCACCTGTAGTCCCAGCTACTCAGGAGGCTGAGGTGGGAGGATCACCTGAACCCAGGAGGCAGAGGTTGCAGTAAGCCATGGCCATGCCATTGCACTCTAGATTGGGCAACAGAGCACATATATATATTTGAGACAGGGTCTCGCTCTGTTGCCCAATATATAAAATATGTTATTTACATTAACATATAATAGGTTTTCATTATTGTTTTTAAATTATTTAAAAATAATAATTTTAAAATTATTCTTAGTTATAATTTTAAATAAATTACATATTGATATATATACCCCATATAAACGAAAGCTCTTTGGAGCCCTCCTTAAATAATTTTTAAGAGTGAAAGAGGTTCTGAGATTTAAATGTTTGAGAATCATTTTTATAAAACATAGGATTTTATTCACAGGACAATAGGATCCATTTGGAAGTCTTGAGCAGAATAGTGATAGACTCTATGGCTTTTAAAATACTCATCTCACTGCTGAGTGGGAAATTCACTGCAGAGAAGGAAGAGATGAAGCAAGAAATGGCAGAGGTTGTTGCATTAAGAGAAGGAAGTAGGACATTCAGAAAAGAAAGAGTTGAATCCAGAGATGAAGCAAGAAAATGGTAGAGGTTGTTGCATTAGTCCAGGCAAGAGATGACTGTGGCTTGGCCTAGGATGATGTAAGTGGAGATGACTGTAAGTCTCATATTGGATATATTGTAAAGGTAGAGCCAATAGAATGTGTTGATTAAAAGAATGTGGAGTATGAGGAGAAAAGGGGCCAAGGCTGACCCCCAGGATTCTGGTCTAAGCACCTGGTTAGAGAGTGGCGCAATCTACTGAGAAGGAGGAAAGTGGTTTCTAAGGTACTACCAGCTCTCTCTCTTCCTGGAGCAAGAAGCCTCATGAATGTACCTTGCACTATGAAAGAATCCAAGGAAAAAAAAGAGATAAATTAAAAGGTATTAGTTTAATATTTGCAAAATGTTATCCCCATTACATTATATATAGTTTCATCTAAAACTATAGATAAAAACAGCAGATTCTAATTTGCTTAGAGTTGGAAGCAGAGGGAGGAGTGAGGTGGGAGGATATAAAGATGAAAGCTAAAGGGTACGGTGGTTCCCTTTAAAGTGATGATTAACTGTGGTGATGGTTCCACTTATCTGTGAATATGCTAAAAAGTATTGAATTGTAATCTTTAAATAAAGTATATGCTATATGAATTATATTCCAGTATTCTATTTTAATAAAAATTATTTCTATTTTTTTTCCTAATACATGCATTCGAAGCTGTACATTTCCTTCTAAACACTGCTTTTCTTGTACCTTACAAATGTCAATAAATTGTATTTTTCTTTTCATTCAGTAAAAGCATTTTTAAATTAAAAAAAGAAGTTTCATTTTAACTATCTAAAAAAAGTGCAGAGAAAAGTAGTGGAAGGCAATACCAAAATGTTAACAGTGGTCTTCACTAATTAAAGATTTGCCAGAGGATTTTATTTTCTCTTACATAGATATCTTCTATATTTCACATACCTCTTACAGTGTGTTTATTACTGTAATTTTTCTCAGAAGTAAAATTATTTTAAGAAAAACCATTCAAGGCTCAGAAGACCTACATGGTGTCTATGAACTTGAAGAGATCTCCATTTGAAGAGATGTCCTCTCCTGAGAAGATGAGTCAGTGGAAACTGCCTTATATTACACATCAAGCATAAATTTCCACCTTGGTTCATCTGGGATATTTGTACCTTTAAAGGGAATTATTTTCTGCAACAATAGTTTCTTCAATTTTCTTCAATTTTTTAAATAAACATCAATCCAGCTTAGACTGGACTCTTTTGGGTAATAAGAAAGAGTTCTTGAATAGAGATTCTGAAAGTCCCTGACTAATACAGCACCCAAAGAGTAATCTAAATTTAAAGTTATTTTCTTGTTTCTTATGTCTCCATGCTTGCAGAATAAATTTAATGCCAGGTTTTGGAGAAATCTATCTTAGAATGAAAACACAGTTATCAGTGAAGCTATACATGTGACACTTAAATAAACAGGGAACAGATAGAAGGAAGTTCTCACTGATGTTGGTGAACTGGATGTCCTAGTGAGCATGTCACATCACCAGAGTTGACAAGCGACTGACTGAAAACCTTGGTCTGGGGAGCTGCTGTGGTCAGAGATCAAAGAGAAAAGGGAAAGGCAAATACCTTCTCCACACCTAATAAGGCTCATTTTTCTTGTTTTCCTTCACTAACTCCAAAAGACTGTCAAGGTAATTTTAAGATTTGCTACTAAGCTAAAAAAAGCACTCAGCCATTTTAAAGTTAGTAAGACATGGGAAATAATTGCCTCTCAAGACTCCTTAAGAGTCTTTAGGGTCGGGGAACCTTGACCACATGCTTACTTATAAAAATAATCTTTGTTCACCAAGGTAGTCCTGTAGCTTTCTGGTGTCTAGAGCATATACACATCTACTTTCTCCTTCACAACCTATACCTCTAGAATAGAGATTCTTCTGAATATTCTGGAGGCTGCAAGGGGTGTTACTGTTGCCCCATGGGGACAATGTGGGCTGCTTGGCAGGTATCCAGGCAGCCTTTTTTCATAACTGAACTCACTCTGAGATCTGTCCTTTCACTTCTCCTAGGTCTTGTCTGCATGTAATGACTGATTAGTTTCCTCTGCTAGCGGATGACTAAGATGGGATGGAATATTTATAACATAGACACAAGGAATTCAGGCCCAGTCTCATTGTATGTGAAGGCTACTCTGTACCTTATCTCATCACACTTATTTTAATCAGCATTCATCCAGCCAAGCCATCCTTAGGATAACTTTCATTTATCCATCTGGTCTCTGCCTCAATGCCCATACAGTCTTCCACAAACCTGGAATACTCCCCTTCCTCTGCCTGTCCCCAAACAGGAAAAAAAAAAATGAATAAAAAAGAAATAAAGTTAAATTAGGAAAATTGTGTTTAAACATAAGGAACAGTCACTACGTTTTTAAATGTCAGATGAATTTCCAAAGAAATCATTCTGTGTTGCTTCTGGGTTTAATTAAAAAAGAAGAGGTACACTAATGGTGTTCTTGATCTAAGGCATTCACTCACTGACAGGAAGAGTCTTTGGCAAGATGGTCTCCTGAGGTCTCTTCTAGAGGTATAGTTCCATGTTTAATGAGGCAGAAGTGACTTAAACTCATCTAACAACTTGATTACATTCTCACAATAATCTAGGTAGTAAATACATGGGACTGGTAAATAAAGTTCAGTTTCTACTAAAATTTCAGAAAGAAAATAAGAAAGGCTGTCCTCTAGAAAGGAAAAGATGGTCTCATTTATGTAAAATGAGTGAGGTTAGTCATAATGAAGGTAAATTTAGAGATTGTAAATCTTTACCTGAAGAGCTTTGACAACAACCAAAACTCCAATTAAAAGAATGGTGTGATTTCTAGGAGGGAGGATTACAATATAAGGAAAAATCTAGCCAATTTTACTTACCCTGTCTGAACCAAATTTGGTGGGTGGCCAACGTGAAGCATAGAAAAGAGAAACCCAAGATTCATAAAATGGTAATATTTGTCTAACTACACCCTATAAGGAAGTTGGATGAATGAAGATAGATTATTAAGATGCATGTGTTCAGTTAGGATAGGAGTAACTCACAGAGCCTCACCTCCTAATTTTTAGCAAAATATCCTTCCAATTTTTCCATAGTCTTTTTCACTCATCATAGATGTCACAAAGTGACTATGTAATTACTAATTCAGTTTCCCAGCTACCTCAATATTAATAGAAGGTATCTCAGATACAAACACAGTCTGGTCATTAAAAATAAAAATCTCTTACACCTCTAAACATAGCATGTTGGGAAGCCAAGGCAGGAGGATTATTTGAGGCCAGGAGTTTGAAACAAATCTGGCAACATAGTGAGATCCTGTCTCGGCAAAAACAAGTATAAAACTTGGCTGAGCATGGTAGCATGCACCTGCAGTCCTAGCTACTCCAAAGGTTGCAGTAGGAAGATCACTTGAGTCCAGGAGTTTAAGGGGGCAGTAAGTTATGACTGTACCACTATATTTCTTCAATCTGAGTGACACAACCAGATCCTATCTCTAAAAATAAATAAATAAATAAGTACATCTCTTACTTTCAATAAATATAAATCCTTTATTGGTGTTATGTGTGTAATAACACACACTTTCAATAGGTTGTGATGAAGATCAAAATGGAGAATATATTTAATACATCTGACACAGGCCTGATCCATAATAAATATTTGATAATACTCCTACTTTTTACCCTCTCTTTGCTTTTATTCAATTACAACAAATAAAATAGAATAATACTAGCCAGCTGATAAGGAGAAGCCACTCAGTTCTCTACCCCTGACTACCTGTGTCCTTGGGCAAGTATTGATCTTCTCTGGTCATCAGATTCCTAAGAGAAAGTAAGGATTTGGACTAGATGATGTCTGATTTCTTTTCTATCTCTAACAGTAAAAGAGATTGAGTATTTGAGATTGGTCTTTGGGGTGTCATTTTGATTCCATTCAGTCTGAGATTCAATTATTCTGCTCAATTGATCTTTCTTAAACAAAATCAAATAACTTAGACAAACGTTCAGGTTAACAAGGCAGCAAATTAGCAATACATAACAGACCTTCTCTTAACTTCCTATTAAAACACCCACGAGGACATACAAAAAGATAAAAACCGGCATCAGTATTGTAAACTAAAGATAAGAAGATAAGTCAAAGTTCAGAGGGACTTTCCACTAACCACATCATTAATGGATAGCGATTGAGAAACATAATCCTGGGTGGCACAAATGCTACCCTTTGAACCAGAACAGCTACAACCCCAAAGCAAGAGGAAGACTTTGACTCTCCCCCACTGACCATCAACTTCAGGACAAGGGGTTGCCCTGACTGGAAAAATAGGTGCCATCCCTCACTGAAACAGAGTTATCATCTGAGCAAGCCAACATCATCACCTCTCTTCTTTCCCCATCAGCAGTTCTATTTCTGTATCCATTTAGAGTCTACCATTCCCAGTGAGCAACTCATCTTGAAGTAGAATAACAGTGGGTTAACAGTGTAGTGACTACTAAGTAGGGGTGAGGACAAGATGAATACTGAAAACTGTGTGCGGTGAGTGTTAGGCAGCAGCGGGGAGGAGTGTTATCTTTCCTGTACTGCAATTTCATACCAATTGCATTTTAATCATTGTCAGAATCGCAACTTTTCCAGCAGATGTGTGCTGTGCCCATAATGTATCATATATAGGACCTTTGACCCTACTTGGCTAGAGCTAGCAAGGAAAAACTGTCAGTCCCAGAGTACACAATGAGAGAGTCAAAGACCACATCACTCACCCTGTCTATTGGTAACCCAATACTGGACTTTTGAAATTATTCTGCAACATTTAGAGAATGAGATATTTATACTGAAGACTCAAGGAAGAGCTTATTTTTTTAAAAATTATTACTGTGAAGACAAATAGACCAATGCTTTATTTATGAAACAATTTCTTCAAGGTTTTTACTAGCTAAATATTCTCAGGCTTTTTTACTGTTTGGTGGCCATTTCCTGGTTGATTCCACTCACATGGGATGTTTTGATCACAGCTTTTCACAAAAATTCACCAAGATACTGTATTAACTAGTGTAACTATATTATCCTTAATAGTTCTGTCAACTGGCATATAGTAGATATAATTCGTCAACTCTACGGTTGAATGCAGTCTTAATTTGAAAGTAAAAACCAAGTGGAAATCCCTGTTGTGTTCAATAATGCATTAGACACAGTACAGACTGTTACCAGGAGGATTTGGTTCTGCTTTCTCTTCAATAAGTCATGTTAAAAGAATGATTGCAATATTCCAAACTGTTATATTATTGCAATCAAACTGGTGCTGGAGAGGTTTAGAGTCTGGATATTTCCTTATAAAATAACAACCTGAATAAATAAAAAGCAATTCAGACCTTTACCATTTTTCACTTTACCATTAGGATAGCAGATAGCTATGTTTTAGAGCCTTTATTTTTCCTCCTAAACTTATGTATATAATTTAACATATACTATATTTTAGAAATATGTTAATACTTAACAGATTTCTCCCTTTTCGTACTTTCAGTGGTTTTCCTACAGGAATCCAGGGGCAGCAGCAGCAGAAGCAGTGGTGGTAGTCATAGCTAACACTTGTTGTGACAATTATCTTGTGTCACATTTTATGCTCAGCATTTTACTTACATTATTTCACACAATCTTGATCATTCTAGGAAAAAGACATGTAATTACATTTATTGTACAAATAAAGGGTAAAAATATCAGGTGTCTGCAAAGCATTGTTTCAGAAAGAAAATCTGCAAGAGTGAAAAGGTATTCACTCATAGAATGTTGTAATAAATTAAGTTTTATGTATAACCAAGAGTTTCTACCTTAATTAAATTTGACAAGTATTTATTGTATGCACACATGGCAATTTTCTAGGCAATTAGGGACATAACGGTGAACAAAACATGTAACGCCATCATGTGACTTACTTTCTCCAGTACATAAATGAACAAATGAACAGGTGATGGTTTCTATGAAAAAAATAAAACATGATAAAAGGTTTGACAGTGACAGTAAATGATCAAGGACGTAGAGGTTGCAAAAATGATGCCCAAGGATGATCTATCTGAGGAGATAGCTTTTAGGTAGAGAACTCAATGAAGAAAAGAAGAGAGATGTGAAAAACTGGGTAAAAGACTTCCAGACAGAATAAACAGCAGTGGTAAAGATCCTTGGATAAAAATGAAGTTGGTAAGTTCAAGAAAGAGAAAGAGGATAGTGAGGCTGGATGGATTAAAAATGGCAAGGGAAAGAGTGAAGAAAGTTTAGAGGTGTCATCATCTCTGTAAGGGCTTTGAGTTGTGGTAAATGCTTTGGGTTTCATTCAAAAATGAAGAAGGTGAGAAGCTTGAGAGGTGTTCTAAATGTTTGCTCTCCTCTTCTCCTAGACACCTAGCCAGGCCACACTTCACAGCATACATTGCAGCTCAGTGTGGTCATGACTGAGAACCAGCCTGTGGAGTGTGAGTGGAAGTGATGTGCAATACTTCCAGGACTGGACAATAAAAATTATCCATCCAAGGATCTCTATGTCATTCCTCCTTTCTTGCCTTTGGGGATGGAACTGTGGATGATAGCCTTCAAATCCATAAGCTGAAGATGGCAGAGCCACCGTCACCTGGAAACCTAATGACCACATTGATAAAAGCCTGGACAACAACCGGTTGACTCACCCAAAACTCTTACGTGAGAGAGAATTAACTTCCATTTTGTTGAGGCATAACACACTTGGGTTTATGTATGACCACACCTAGTCTACCATAAGGACTATGTATGACCACACCTAGTCTACCATAAGGACAGAGTATCCATTCTATCCTTTTGCTATTGCAATAGAACCCTTAATTTTCAGCTTAGCACATGACTACATGGAATAAAGATTACATTTCTAAGCTTCCCTTGCAATTAAGTGTGGTAGCACAACTAATTTTGGGTCAATATGTTATGAGTGGACGTGATATATACCTTCCCAAAAGGGCATAGCCTCCTCTTTTCCACTTCCCACTGGCCTGAAAGCAGATGTGGTGATGTCGAGTCACTTTGAACCATGTAGGCAAATAATATACGCTATATATAATAAAAAATAAGATGGGGTAACTTGGGTCCTTGACCTGTGGAGGCATCATTAACCTCACTATCTTGTTAAGCCTGCAGCTATTTGGAGTTTTTATTTCAATAGTTACCTACATGCTGAATAATCTAGAAGTCATCAGGAGGCTTTAAGCAGGTGGAACACAATTCAACACAGTCTGGTTTATGTGTTAAAAGTCTGGCTGCTGGGTGGAGAATAAGGTGCAGGGGGCCTGAGTAAGATCAGAAAAACCAGCTAAAATGCTATTGCAGTAATCTAGGTAACAGATGATGGAGCAAGCTAAGGGGGAAAGAAGTGGTAGGATTCAGAGTTTTTGGAAGGTGGTTCCAGTGGTATCTAATACAGGCTTGAGGTAAGGTGATTGTCAGAAAGAGTAGAGAAAATGACTCCATAGTTTCTGACTTAAGCAATTGGGCAAATGGGCCACTAACTGAGATGGAGAACACTGGGAAAGAAGCAAGTTTGAGGAAGAAAATCAAAAGGTTTTGTTTTTTTAGCTAGTCATTCAAGTGAAGATAGCAAGTGATATTCTATGGAATCTAGAAATTTCCAGCTTGGAGTTTGGGAGAAATGTTAGACAAGAAACAAATGTTTGGGAAAATCATTAATAAATTTACAATACAATGTACTAGCATAATCTCAAAGGGCCCCATTTTTGGCAAGAATCCAGATACAATAGAGGCAATATCATGTTGGATTGGCCAAACATAACGTTGCATATTTTTCTAATTGGCAACAAAATATGACTTAATACTTACATGGTATTCTTGTCTATTTATAATTGCCATGTAGAACAACAATTGGTATCCAGTTCTGGGTCCTTCTAAATGACATGATCTTAAGAGACAGAACAGAATTATGGGCATGATAACACAAGGAGACCTTGGTAAATTATTTTCTTCTTGTGTTTTTAATCATTTAACTATAGAAGCATTCCTGTCTATGTTGTACTATTTGTCTTTCAAAGGACTAGGAAAGGCTTCATCACTGGGCACTATGCTTGCTGAAGAATAGAAGGAAATGGCATTTGCACTTCCAAACGCACAGAATAAAAGAGATACCTCTGGCCGGGTGTGGTGGCTTATGCCTGTAATCCCAGCACTTTGGGAGACTAAGGTGGACAGATCAAGGTCAAGAGATCAAGACCATCCTGGCCAACATGGTGAAACCCCATATCTACTAAAAAATACAAAAATTAGCTGGGTGTGGTGGTGCGTGCCCATAGTCCCAGATACTCAGGAAGCTGAGGCAGGAGAATCGCCGGAACCCAGGAGGCAGAGGTCATGCCAGGATCATGCCACTGCACTTCAACCTAGCAACAGAGCGAGATTCCATCTCAAAAAAAAAAACAAGAAAAGAAAAAAAAGAGATACCTCCCACCGTCATCTCCCACCCTCTTTGTGGGTACTTATTCTCTGGGTAATTATTGCCTAATTTTCCTGTTCGGTATTAGCCTCACCATTAGCATCTAGGAGAGAATTGAATTAATGCTTTCCTGAGACTCTAAGAAAGACTCACATAAAGCCCACATGCATAATGGAATTAACTATCAAGACTGAATGACTTTTCCCAGTTAATGTAAGTACAGTTTACAAGTGTCAGCTCAATATTTTTGAAATGGGAAACCTTCCTTGCCTCGTGCACCTGCTGGTGGCTCCAGGCGTTCCTTGACTGTGGCTGCATAACTCCAATCTCTCCCTCTGCCTTTACATGGCCCTCTCTTCCTCTCTGTGTCTCTTTTAAGGACACTTGACATTGAATGTAAGACCCACCTAGATAATCTAGGATGGTCTCATCTGAAGATCCTTAACTAATTACATCTACAAAGACTATTTTCCCAAATAAGGGCATGTTCAGTTTCCAGAGATTAGAACTTGAACATATATTTTGGGAGGCCACCATTCAACCCACTGCAGTCTCAAATCTTGACAATCATTAGAATCATCTAGATAACTTGATAAAGTCCAGATTCTCAGGTCCCATCTTTAGCCATTTGAATTCCATAGACCTGGTTTGTGTGCATTGTGTTTTACGGTAGATGAGAACTAAATCTGAGTTTAAAAAAGAAAATCGTTAGGTGATTCTAATGGTTATTGTCCCCCATTCTATCAAGATCTTAATTTGGAAAATGTCATTGTTATCTGTTACATCATTAATGCAGTATCTTATCAAGAATGGCAAAAGGGTATGGGGGAAATTCTGGGCTTGGAAATCAGCCAGGGCTGAGCCTGAAATTTGGCTATATCTGTGCTGTTACTTAAATTCTCTGAGCTTCCATTTCTCTCACCTGTAGAATGGAAATCTTTACATTATAGTGTTATTGTGAAGATAATGAGATAACATATGTAAATCCCCAGCACATCCTCAGTGCTCAACTAAATGGAAACTATTATTAACAAAAGGAGGATCTGGCAGCTTATGTTAATCCATGTAGCTATAATACAATCATCCAAACTGACTCATTAATCAAATGTCACGATTTGCTTAATTTTAATATACAAAAAGAATAGTATTTATAAATTAAAATAATGGGAGAATGTGATGGAAAATGTTACCTCTTTGCCCATTATAGTGATGACTTTTCAACTTCCATATAGTTCCCAATATGTTCAATTGATTCAGTGACTTCACCCAAATCCCTCCTACGGACTAAATTCTGTCTCCCCCAAGTTCATATATTGAAGGTCACAAGGGTGAGACCTCAATCTAATAAGACAGTGGCTTTATAAAAAGAGAAAGAGAGAGATCTTAAGCAATCTCTCTCTGCCATGTGAGGACACAGTGAGAAGGTGGCCATCTGCAAACGAAAAAGAGACCCCTGAATGTTGAACTTCCAGCTTCCAGAACTATGAGCAATGTACATCATTTAAGCAACTCAGTTTGTGGTATTTTGTCACTGCAGCCCTAGCAAACTAATACAACCCCCTATCTAGCCTATACCCCTTTTTAGCATGATTCTTAGAAAATATGTCCTCATTATTGTGATGAACATTCCTCAGGCCTGCTACTTCTCCTTAATTCTGACAGATGGGATAAAGGAAAGTTATGTGTTACGTGGGAGACAAAACAGAGAGTGTTTCCTATTAATTTGTAAGAAGCCCAGCTCATCAAGCACAAACTATCATCATTATAGACTTCTCTAATGGGATTATCGGACCCATAGTTTCTCTTAATTCAGGATATTTTTCCTTGAGTATTTTTTTTTCCTCTTTCTGTAAATTCTTTGGCCACCTAGGTGAACTGATTGCTTTGATATTCACCATTGCTTTCAGAATGGCCAGAGAATCTATCAATTCATAACTGTAAAGGCCTACCATTCCTTAACTCCCACTCCTCTTTGTGTAAACTTCCGATCCAAACTGGTACACTGATGTCCAATGACCAGCATTATTCTTTCACTTTCTCATATTTTTGCATTTCATTCCTTCTACCTCACATGCCCTGCTAGCACAGTCGCCCATATCCAAACTAAACAGCAGTTCCTACTTTATCTCCTACCTGCTTTGAGAAGGCTTTGCTGACCACTCCAGGAAATGACTCACTCAGTCCATGACAGTGTCACACTACTCTCAGGACTTTGTACAGGATAAATGTTCATAAATATTAATACTTCTTGGCCTAAATATATTTCTCTATGTAAAGAGCCCTTGAACTTCTAAGGCACTTCTTGTCTGTATCAGCCATTTGAAATGAATCATGAACCTTCTGAGGATAGCCCATATGTATATCTGTGTTATTTACATTTTTTATTGTGATTTCACTTTCTACTTCTAGTGTGAACTACATTGAGAAATTCTTGAGTACTATCTCTCATGAATGAGATTTGGAGCCAGATAAGAGTACAGGTTCCAACCTAGACTTCCCTGCTGCTAAAGTTGCACTGTTTGGTAAGTCAACTCACAACCAATTTTATTAGTAAGTGGAAATCATAATCCCCACCCCACAGGACATGGTGGCTCACACCTGTAGTGCCAACTACTTGACACCTGGGAAGGAAGATCTCTTGAGCTCAGGAGTCTGATGGACAACATAGTAAGACTCCATCTCTAAAACAAAACAAAACCATAATATGTATCTCACAGGATTCATGTGAGGGTAAAATGATACATTGTAAAGTATCTAGCACAGTATCTGCCTTATGGTAAATTCTCAATATATGGGAGCTTTATTCTTATGTCCCAGTACTCCCAACACTTTCATAGGTTAAATATTTTTAATTGTTAATTTAAATATATATATTTCTATATAAAGATAAAATGGGAGAAAGGATACTGTTTTTATAAGGCCTCTTCTAACTCCAGATGTCCTGATGATATAAACTTTAAATTGTATCAGAACACATAGCACAGAAGGCAGAGCAGTGTTGAACAATAATGCTCTTTAAAGTAGTTGCTGCATTTCCCACATTTCTTTCTTTGTTCAGAAAATGGCTCAATAAGCCCACTAAATGATTTGGAATTCATCCAGGTCTTGTGAGCCCGTTGTTTGCAATTTTCTAATTGTTACTTTACAGTCACATTGGACTCAAAGGATACAGTCTGAAAATTTATTGAATAAGGAATTTTCCAGTTACGGAGCAGAATCCTAATAAATCAGAGACATCTCACTCCTGTAGATGTCCCAGAAAAAGGTTAATGTGAATGTAATTGACCGTCAAAATCTTCCAATTATAAACTACTTACTAGTTACTTTTTTTTGAAGATAGCAAAAAGCAGTCGTATACACAAGTTAATATTTAATTTGGATGATCTTTACCCAAAAATGAAGCTTATGGAAATTTGTGCTTTTGGTTTAAATTAGAATTTTATACTCATTTGGTTCTCCTTTCCCTATATTGATTCCATGCCTGAGGAGTTAAAACCTTTGTGGAACAGAGACATGGAGTGGTGTCACTGTTGGCAGCACAGAGAGATGCAAAGGGAGTGGGATTTCAGGAACACCAAAATCCCTGTTGCTTCCAAATGTACTCTTTCCTGGTCTTTACTTAACCTGAAGTTTCTACTTCTGGAATTATAGTGATGGAAATATTAATTTTTGTGCACCGGTTTTTTAGAAAACCATGTACACACATACAAAGGCACACAGTAAAAAATTTTTAAAAACATATAGAGGTATATAAGGCCTACAAAATAGTCCTGAAAAGGAGAAGAAAGTAAAATTTTTAAATTCTGTTTGACTCTGTTGGTGAGAATATAAATTAGTACAACCACTGCAGAGAACAGTTTGGAGATTCCTAAGAAAAACTAAAAATAGAACTACCATAAGATCCAGTGATTCCACTGCTGGGTATATACTCAAGATTAAAAAAAAAAAAAAAAAAAAAAAAAACTACAACAGTATATCAAAGAGGTATCCCATCATCATGTTTGTTACAGCACGGTTCAGAATAGCCAAGATTTGGAAGTAACTTAACTGTCCATTGACAGACAAATGGATTTAAAAAGTGTGGTACATATACATAATGGAGTACTATTCAGTCATAAAAAAGAATGAGATTCAGGTATCTGCAACATGATGGATGGAACTGAAGGTCATTATGTCAAGTGAAATAAGCCAGGCACAGAAAGACAAACATCTCATATTCTCACTTTTTTGTGGGATCTAGAAATCAGAACAATTTAGCCCATGAAGATAGAGAGTAGAAGGATGGTTACCAGAGGCTGGGAAGGGTAGTGAGAGCGTGGGGAGAGGTGGGGATGGTTAATGAGCACAGAAAATTAGTTAGAATGAATGAATAAGGACTAGTATTTTATAGCACAAGGTGACTATAGTCAATAATAATTTTATTGTACATTTTAAAATAATTAAGAGTATCATTAAATTGCTTGTAACACAAAGGATAAATGCTTGAGGGGATGGATACCCAATTTTTCATGATGTAATTATCATGCACAGCATACCTGTATTAAAATATCTCATGTACCCAATAAATATATACATCTACCAAGACAGATCCACAAAAATTAAAAATTAGAAATTATTTTCTTTTAATTCTGCTTGAAAATTTTGTCTTGTGAGAAAACATTTTAAATGGTCCATTTTCAAGGCATAACAAATCTGAGTACTGGCAGCCAGCCTGTGGATGTAACAAACCACATGGCTCATGCACCTAGAAGGTCACAATAAACTAACAGAATGTAGAGGAGGAGTCAGCCTGTTAAAGGAAAGAAAGTTTCGTTATTGGGAAATTAAAATTTAAGTGGGAAAGGGGACTGGGGTATGACCTTATAAGGGGATAATAAAACTTAGGCGATGTCCGGGAAGATTGTAACCCCATAGTACTCAACCAATGAGGAACTAGGAGAGGGACTTGCATGCTATGAGGTAAATCACCTGCTCCAATTGCCCCAGGTGTGCCTGCCTACCAAACACCCTATCTTGCAAGACCACCATTAAAAGTCTTGCTTCCACTGTTCTTCATGTCTCCAAGTCCATTTTATGGGTTTAGACGGGTAAATGTGTGTTTCTCAGTCTGGTGCAGCCCTGAGTAAAAACCAAAATCTTTCATGCCTAAAATCTTAAAAAAAAAAATTTTTTTTAAAAAAGCATGAGTCTATATTTTGGTATGTTCATAGTATGCAGTCATTCTTAGGAGCAACTGACACTTTACAAAACCTCCCCAATCTCTTCCCTTTCACTCCTATGCCCACTATCTATTCAGCTCTGCATCTCCTGTCAGATTTTTTTAAACTCTGTTCTCTCTGATCTCCTAGACTCTACTTCCTTTCATTTTCCTTCAGGGCTAAACTGTGATAAAAGATGGATACTGTGCTCTGCTTAGCAATCCTGAAAGCTCTCTGTTGCTGCGGGAGAAAATCTCAGCTCCTTTGAGTGGCCTTCTGGCCCCTTGTGCAAAGTCCTCACAGACTCATCACCTTTCCCCCAGGCACACCGCACTTCAACTACACACTTTGTCTTCCCATTCCCTGAACAGGTCTCAAACACTGAAGCATTCTATAAATATCTTCTAGCCTTTTCACATGTTCTTTGGATGCCCTCTTCCTTTTCTGCCTGGTCAAAGCATCCAAATCCTTCCTGGCCTCACCCAGTTACCACACAGATACTACAGGAAGAATCAGGTTATATCTTAGACCCTGATGATTTCAGAGCCCCAGGCTCTTCCTACCACAAAGTTACCCCATCATGGGATTGTTCAATACAAATTATGTCTGAAGCTAGAGGCAAACAGAAGCCCAAGTCCTACCTGGCTCAGGTTTAACTGCACCCTACCCAGTCCAGTTGAGCATGACCACCTCTGCCCACAAGGTGCCCTGCACACCACCATCATCAGCACTGGTCTTCTAAGTTTCTCAAAAGGGCCCAAGGCTAGGAGGCCAGACTCAAATTTAGAGTTCTCAGACTTCTTGAAGTTCCACACAGGAATTTTAAGGACCCACCACCACCTGACATTTCCTCCATACTGGTCCTGCCCAGTACTGTGAGCATAGGTACAAGGATATCTCAGCCTGCATGTCCAAACTCAAGCCGTATCACCACCACCATCACCTCCTCCAAGCACCATCCCTTGGAAGATGGGACTATTTGGGCAAAAAATTCCAGGGTCTTAGATACCTAGAATATGGTAGAAGGGAGAGCACGGGATGTAGGTGGCCACATCTCTGTGGTCCCAAGGCTCCTTGAATTATGGAAAGAGGTGTAGCCACCTGCACCTGGATCTTCTGACAAAAGGAGGGGGAGGAGACAGGAGTTGGGGGAGTGAGGACAACATCCAAGGACAGAGGCTTCTCTTGTCCTGATTTAAGACTATCATGCAGTGATGTGTCTTCAAATACAAACAACAAAAGACAAGTCTCACTCTGCAAACTGTTTGTCTCTCCAGAACAGTGGATTTCAATCAGGGGTGATTTTGTTCTCTGTATGATACTTGGCAATGCCTGAAGATATTTTGAGTTGTCATGATTTGAGAATATTGGGAGTTGCTACTGTCATCCAGTTGGTAGAGACCAAGGACGCTGCTGAAACTCCTACAGCGCATAAGACAGTTCCATCACAACAATAACGTACTATTAGTTTGGTGTATTACTTCTAATAGCAAAAACCACAATTACGTTTGTATCAACCTAATAATAATAATGGAAAACATTTTCTAAATTGTTTAAAGTTAACCTAAAAATTAATTTGTAAATTGGTTATATATGATACTGTTGTCAAACAGATCTTAAAGCAATGGTTCACGTCACTTGACTGCACAAAAGATTTAATCACACACACATACACACACATGTGCACATGTGCATGCACACACCCAGCTTATAAACTAAAATTCAAATTTCTAAGCTTGACATTAGATATTACTCTTCATCTGGAGCCTACCCTATCGATTTAATCATTCTCTATGATCTCCTTATGTAACCCAAAGCATGTGTCTATGTTACCACCAGACTTAAATATTTTAGAATGCATATGGCTATATTTTCCCTATCAATCTTCGGCATACTCACCCCCATTCCTGATAGTGAATTAAAGTCTTCAGCTCGATCTTCTAATGTAAAATGTTCAAATTCAGAAACTGACTACACTTAAACAGAATTACCCAATAGTATACATCAAGCCTGTACCACTAAGATAACAATAACTAGCTCTTAGGATTGGAAGGATAAGAAAATGATACCATGTATAAATCCCTGTGAAGATGTTACCATGATGATGTCCCTACCTCATAGTAGCACTCCATAAAATGTCTCTTTCTCTCCTATAATTAAAAAGGCATTCCAAATAGGAAAATAGCTTTTGCAAATAAAGTAAGGCTACTTACGTAAAATAATAATAATAATGATAATGTAGCACAATAGAAACTTATTTCTCACTCACATGAAATCCAAAACAGATGTTCCTTCTTGGTGGCAAGAGTGGAAGGTAGGCTGTGTGGGTGAAGGAAGACTGCTCCACAGCTTCTTGCAGAGCCGTAGGCTGGGCGTCTCCACCGCCTTCCACATGTGGCTTCCATGATCATCTGGTGTGTCAACATCCAGTGGGCTGATGGGAAAAGAGAAAGCACAGGGTATGTGCCACTACTTCTTAACCACTTGGCCAAGGCATGATACGCATAAGCTCAGCTTATATTCCACTGGCAAGAACTAGTCACATAGTCCTACCTGGATGCAAGGGAGGGTAGGACTGGAAAATGAGGGCGCTGGCTGGGCAGAGCTTCTCAGCAACAACCCTACACTATGGAACGGACATTATCGATCTTTGCCACAGCAAAGCACAAGGGGATAGGAGCTGAAGCAAAGACAGAGAGCAATGGGCAGACTTGCCTGGCTGGAATGTGAATTGGAGCTTTGCAGCAGATGAGAACAGTTAGGTAAAGGAGAGACAGCCAGATAGTAGGAGACTCATGACTCTATCATTAGGAATTTTTTTTATTTAAGAGACAGATGTGAATCACACCTTGAAGAAGAGTTATTTGATAAATAATGATGTTTAAAACAGACACTGTGGCCTCAAAGCAATGTTTTTGTTTTGTTTTGTTTTGTTTTCATTACAAAATGAACCTGGTTTTTATTCAGGCATACTTTTCCTTATGTGGAAATTCATAATTTAAAAAATGAATCATTGCATCACTGAGGACTCTTTTCACAGCATTCCCTTATCCTTTCTAAGTACCCTTTGCAATCAATGTGCTTTCTCCTTCCTTCAGTTGCTTCTGTGGGTTTGCAGAATCTGCTGCTGTGTTTGTTCATTTGCTTTTCTCCTTTAATTGCTGTCTCTGCTGTGTCTGGTTCTCCTGCTTTCTTTTGGCCCAGACTATTTATTTCTAAAACCCATCAGCATTCTGTGAGTGTTGGGATTCATTTCAAAGAAACTCAAGGGAATTACCTGTGGGTGATTTTTCAGCCCAGGTATTTGGTGCAGTTAAAATGTTTATTTTTCTAGACTTGCATGATGTTGTGCAAAACATGAAATTAATCTTAACTATACAACATTCAAGTTTTGACATTTCAAGACCTTTATTAAAATGTTGAAATAGAATTTTCCTTTAAATATGTCAACAGAAGAGACTTGTTGCTTTCCATATGTGATAACTTCCTTCATCTCCCATATCATCTTTCATTACCCAAAGAAACACACCTTTGATTTTATAACGAAAGTCAATGGAAAAAAAAACTTGCCATATAGAAATTTACATTTACAGTAAAGGTTTCTGATGCTAATATTCACTCCGTAATTGAAAGTATACGTGTATAATCTATTGTTTTAGCTTTCCATAGTTTTCAAAAACGTTGGCGGCCTGATGCTAGAATATCACTGCTATTAGTGTGCCATCTAGTGGCTGATGTTGTGATACTTTCCACTCTTTGTTGAGGTAGAAGAGGTTTTAAGTGGCATATGGAAAGTCCAATTAGATTTCTTCTTTGGTACAATGCAGGGATGAGACAATTGTATAAAGCCAATGGCCAAATGTTGAGTCATCCGATGATGCATAGAGAATCCTGTGTAAATACTTACTTAGCCAAAGTAATTAAGAAATGAAGCTATTATGAGAACAATTAAATATACTTGTTAACTTGCTGGACCAAAATGCACAAACCATATGTGCATTAACCATATACCAAGAACCGGAATACAATAAAATGCATTTAACCCTAAACTTAAATTAGATTTAATTTTACCCTTGTTATTCAGACGGTACTTTAGGATCTTATAAGTCTAGACTTTGAATACCAATTCTCATTATGTAGTATACAAAAATGTATTTTTTGACCTTTCTGGTTGCTTGGATTTAAAACTAAAAGAAGTTTTGTATTTATAAAGGATCAAACCTATCATGCACAGAGTCAGTGGCCACCATTTTAGTTGATTCTTTGTAGTATTATAACCATAACCACATGATCTTATATATTGCTTTATTCCCAGTGAATATTAAAGATTGAGTGATAATGTTAATGATTTTATCTTTTAGTTATAGAATCGCCTACAAATGCCTTGTTTTATAATCATCTCAAAGTTAAACAAGAGATTCCTTTCATTGTTACATCATGTTTCATAGGCAAGTTATGAGAGACTGACTGGTTTTGCTGTTGAAGATGAAAGGACAAAAAAGTAAAATCATATTCTCCAAACAGAAACAGATAGTATTGAAAAGAAGCATAAAAATTAGTTATTGTGGTGCTTCTTAAAGGACCTAGAAAAAGAAATTCCATTTGACCCAGCAATCCCATTACTGGGTATATATCCAAAGGATTATAAATCGTTCTATTATAAAGACACATGTACACGTATGTTCATAGTGGCACTGTTCACAATAGCAAAGACCTGGGACCAACCCAAATGCCCATCCACGATAGACTGGACAAGGAAAATGTGGCACATATACACCATGGAATACTATGCAGCCATAAACAACGATGAGTTCATGTCCTTTGTAGGGACATGGATAAATCTGGAAACCATCATTCTCAGCAAACTGACACAAGAACAGAAAATCAAATACCGCATGTTCTCACTCACAGGCGGGTGTTGAACAATGAGAACACATGGACACAGGGAGGGGAGCATAACACACTGGGGTCTGTTGGGGGAGGCCAAGGGAGGGACAGCAGGGTGGAAAGTAGGGAGGTTGGGGAGGGATAACATGGGGAGAAATGCCAGATATAGGTGATGGGGGATGGAAGCAGCAAACCACATTGCCATGTGTGTACCTATGCAACAATCCTGCATGATCTGCACATATACTCTAGAACCTAAAGTACAATTTAAAAAAATTAGTTATTGTATGTTGCCCTTGGAAATAACAGTTATTATTTTAAAACATCTATTTTATTTATTATTATTAAAGGGGAAGTTATCACCAATGCAATCATTTCAGAAAAATTTTCTTTAAACACAGGAAAACAGAAACAAAAACCACCTCCATTTAATTATGTTCTTAATATGTGCCACGTGATTCACATACTTTCTACATTTTTCTTACTTCATCCTCATAACAACCTTGCAAAGTATAATTTTATAAAGGAAGAAACCAGGCTGAGTCATTAAATAACTTATTTTGAGCTACACTAACAGTAAAGGGAAACTTCTGGATAAAACCTAAGTGTATCTGATTCTGAAACCTGTGCTTATAAATGTGACCAAAAACACTTTATAACCATGTCGGAAAACATGCATTGTACCTACTACTCTATAAAGTCTAGCCAAGAGCAGAACTGACATGCATTATCTTATTTGCCATAGTCAAATCAACAGGAAAGCCAAGTGTAAACAGTTAACTCAGACTAGCATATTACCTGAGGTTTTATAGTGGTTGATCTGCCATTATTGAAGAAGCAAGACTACAAATCACTTGGATAGCATGTTCCTGCAATGTCAAGGTAGGTAAACGACTTGTCAGAGTTTTTAAACGATGCCATCACCACCACAGAAGAGTATATTTACTCCTTCTGGTTTCCTCAAAATGGCCAGCATTAGGCTCTTTATTCAGAAATTTTTATATAACATATCTTATCTTATATCATTATTTTCTCTTAGTAATCTATTATGCCAATATGCCAGATCAGTGATGTTACATTAAGCCCCTCTCAATCTTTTTTAAAAGTTGTGAACAGACCACTGTGCCACATAAAGATTAAAGTGTAAAGACTGAGACTTCAAGAATAAATTTTAATGCTGTGACTGTATAATATATAAATTTTGCAAAACTGATTCATATTTACTGCATACTTTTTTAGCTGCATGCTAATTAAATACAATGCAAACAACCACTGTAATATATAGATACACATATATATGTATACATATATATATTACACACACACATTACAGTACTTTTTCATAGCTAAACTAAGAAATGGGAAAGCTTGTTAGTTTGTTTCTAGATTCCTGGATTCACAATTCAAGGGCATTATGACATCTCATTTGTTGTTCTCCCTATATCCACCCCTCCCTCCCCAGGCCAATGAAACCTTAAGTTCTCCGGGTGGCTGCTGAGATCTTTCCCTCTGTGAGAGTATTTATGGGCAGGTTTAGACCAATCATGATTCATCCCAAGGCCAAGGATGAATTATGATTGGTCTAAACCTGCCTTAGTAATCTTGTTCAACTTTGAGAATAAAGTGAAAGTTTTGGTCAATGAGACAATAGAAGAAGTTTTGAATGAGCCTCCAGGGCTCTTGCTTTCAGATTAACATAGACAACATAGAAAAGAAAGCTTTTGTCTTTCTGATTAACATAGATAAACTTACAGAAGACAGTCTTTGCCTTTCTTTGTTCTTCTATCTGTGATGAAGGCATAGACCCTGGAGGCACAGCAGACATTTGCAACAGTAAGATGACAAGCCTGAGGACAAAAGTCAACTTTTTTTTTTTTTTGAGAAGAAGTTTCATTCTGTGGCCCAGGCTGGAGTGCAGTGGCACAATCTTGGCTCACTACAACCGCCTCCCGGATTCAAGGGATTCTTGTGTCTCAGCCTCCCTAGTAGCTGGGACTACAGACATACACCACCACGCCCAGCTAATTTTTGTACTTTTAGTAGAGATAGGGTATCACCATATTGGCCAGGCTAATCTCGAACTCCTGACCTTAAGCAATCTGCCCACCTGTGCCTTCCAAAGTGCTAGGATTAGAGGTGTGAGCCACTGCACCTGGCCAAAAGTCAGTTTTCTAAGGATGATGGAGCAGGATGATAGGTCTCTGGCAGCATCACTGAGTTTATTGAATAGCTATATCACAATGTTGCTTACCTTTGGATTCCTTGCAATGTGACACAAAGTTTTATTTATATAAGCTATTGTTTGTAGGGGTTTCTGTTACTTGCAGCTTCATATATTAGGCTGAACCATGATATTGCTATTTTTGTAAACAAAAATAGTTGAAGCTCAGCAGATTTGTATGGTTCAATCAATTTTATGAATTGATGCAGAATTCAAGACTCCTTTCAAAAGGGGTCTCCTTTTCCCTTCTCCTGCCACCTGATATCATGCAAAATTGATCTTTTTTTGAATATTTCTGATGTTTAAAAAATGATGTGCTGGTAAACTAGTTTGTTGGAAGGAAATGCCCTGATTTGTACAGTATATATTGTATACGTACTCCCACTATGGCTCATTTTAAGCTGCCCTTGAGGTCACTGAACAAGGAATTGTAAAGAAATGCTCACAATCAGCTCTCCTGTGCTGTTGCTACAGCCAGCTTCAGTATACCACTGCCCACACATTGGCCCAAGTTCTGTTACAGTGTATGATGGGCAGAGCTAACGTTAGAAAGTAATTTATTATCCTTATTGTTATTCTCTTTGTAGCATTGAGACAAAGATATAAGAAAGATATATATTCAATAATTATGATATATATGCTATGTACATATATATACACATAAAATAATTATAAAATATAATAATTATATAATTAGGACATAGGGAAATTCACAAGATAAATGTAGATCTTTGCCCTCTGATTCGTTTAGATCTTGTAAAAAAAAAAAAAAAAAGAGCAAAGAAAATAGGTCAGAGTAGACACCAAGGAGACATCAAATAGTATGAATTTTTACCAACAAAATAATTTATAGTTTTGATATAATTATAAGTATAAATTATAGCTTTATGATAATTTATGATAATTTATAATTTTATCAACAAATTAATTAATATGAATTTTTATTAACTAGTTCTTCTATCGCCTAACTTTTAACAGTTATCCCTAATGGGTAAGAAAGAAAACTAAGATATCCTTTACTGATTATTTGCTTTTTGAAAAAGCAGTATTGTGTTGCAGTTAAAGAAAATGAAGCATTTGACTTCGTTTGGAATAATGACCTTTATAAAACATCGCCCTCCTCCCCTAAACCCTCTGCCCCCAAACTCATTTTCTCTAGCTGTTGAATGCCAAAAATCCATTTAACTTTCAAACATTGCCTTTTTTTCTATTAGTTTTAGGTAACTGATCCAAGAAATGATTGAGATTCTTTCCAGTTTAAACTTGAGATGCTTGAATGTACTGCCAGTACCAAATGCAAGGTCTCTGCGTTCCTCATCACCCTTTGCCCAGTCTCCGTCTTTTATCATCTTTTAGCAATCTTAGTAATCCAAAATAAAGTGAAATGGAGCATATTAATAGTTACTCTTGGGGAATTTTTTTTTTGGACTGGAGTTGATATGTATCTTTGGCTGAATTATCAACATGGACTATCCTGTCTGGAGAGACAACTCAATAATAGTACAGATTCGAGCATTCAATGATCCTATATTTTGTCAAGCCAGAAAACTGTGAACTAACCTATATCTGTCCTCTCACCCAACCTCCAAGTCTAATCAGTTAATAGAAATAATAACAAATACATACTGATCACTTACCATGTGGCAAGCAGAGAGCTAAGTGCTCTTCACATATTATTTTTTTTTAGTCTCCACAATCATCCATTCTGTTATGTTACTACACCCATTTTACAGATGACAAACCCGAGATAGAAATAAGCTAAGCCACTCGCCCAAAGCCATGTCACTGTGGCAGAGCCTGCAAAATTTGAAGCCTATCTCCAGGGCATACCATCTTTTCATTCTACTATGTTGGCAGAATTATAGTGGATTCTCCTGCTTAATTACTTCTCAAATACATTTGCCCCTTCCTCAATATACCTACTGACTTAACAGTAGTTAGAATCATCATGAGACCTTGCCTGGATTTACTGCGATAGTCTTCTAACTGAAATCCCTGTCTCTGGTCTTTTCCCCACTCTAATGTATCCTCTCCCAGATGACAGAGTGCTTTTGCCAAGCTATAGATCTGATCCAGCTCCCTGCTGTAGCTTTAAAGATAAAGCTGAAACTTCATCTCTTGATAACCCTGGCTCTGTGTGTAGTGGACCCTGCCTTCCTTTGTCTCCATTTCCCTGCACATCTCAACAGGGCAGCCCTACTAAACCACTTGAACTTTCCCAAACAAATCATCTTCTCACAGCAACAGTGTCCTTTGGACATACCTTGCTTTCTGCCTAAAATGTGCCAACTCCGTTTTTTTCTTCTATGTGGCTAATTTCTAGCAGTCCTTCAAATCCTAGTGAAGGAACATCTCTCAGCCCTCTACTATCAATCACAGTATCTGGGGCATGGTCCTCATCATAGCTGTCCTCAAAAAGCTCTTAGTTCAGGAGGCAGACAAGTAGACTGAATAATCCAAAGAAGTGGACAAGAGCTGTTAGCAAGCCACAGACCTTAATATTCTATGAAGCATAATCTCTTAGTATTCACAAAGAAAAACATCGTTATTTAAATTGTTATGTTTTAAATATGAAAAACACTTTGACTAGTCAAAAAGTCTTAGGCAGGCCGGGTGTGGTGGCTAACACCTATAATCCCAGCACTTTGGGAAGCAGAAGCGGGTGAATCACTTGAGGTCAGGAGCTTGAGACCAGCCTCTCCAACATGGTAAGACCCTGTCTCTACTAAAAATACAAAAATTAGCCACGCATGGTGCACACACCTATAGTCCCAGCTACTTGAGAGGCTGAGGCAGGAGAATCACTCGAACCCAAGAGGCAGAGGCAGAAGTTACAGTGAACTGACATTATGCCACTGCACTCCAGCCTAGGCAACAGAGTGAGACTCTGTCAAACAACAACCACCATTTTTGCAACAATGCAAAAAGTCTTAGGCATTGGCTGCTCTATCTATGGAGTAGACATTCTTTTGTTGTTTTACTTCTGTAATAAACTTACTCTTACTTTATTCTATGGACTCGCCCCAAATTCTTTCTTGCATGAACTCCAAGAAGCCTCTCTTGGGGTCTGGATCAGGACCCCTTTCCAGTAACATCTTCCTGGCAAACCACAAAGGGACTATACTGAAGAGATCCAAACCCAAAAGAAAATTATCTGCACAACACCAATTGCCTGACTTTGGGTAAGTGGTGGAGTACATTTTATCCTGGGTAAAGGACAGAACTGAGTTAGAGACCCAACTTAAGAGAGTTAAAGTTTTTCCTAAGATTTAGAGGATTAGGGATCTCCCTTGGTAAAGTCCTTCTTGGTTAAAAATGGATTTGGCACTGCAAGATGTTAACAGCTATTCTCTCTGGAACAAGTCTTAGCTATGATGTGTGTGTTCTCATTTAGAGTATGGTAAAATATTCTTACAGCAGGCATATTTTTAAGGGAAATGTATTTCTCTCAGCAGTTGTATCTTTTTATTATTTCTTGGTGTTCTTTAATTTCTTCTACAGTCAATCACTCTCCACACCTTGCTTCACATCCAGGGTCAAACCATAAGAGCAATATCAAAGGGCATTTTATTTTTGAAATGAACTAAGTACTACGTACGTATTGCTCTAATTCATGAGTTACTGAGATTTGACCCTGGATGTGAAGCAAGGTGTGGAGAGTGATTGACTGCAGGAGGAGAAGCAATAATTTCATGGGTTGGTGGTGCTGGAATAAGATTATCTACGATTAAATGAGAAGCAAGATAGTCCAATCTGGAAACAGTGTATGAGATTAATCTGCACTCCTAGGTTAGACTCTGACAGAGTATGCACCTCCCCAGCTTAATGCCCCTCACACTTCTCTCCCTCAGTAGTCATTTTGATATTTAATCTTTTGTGCAGCCAATCGTTTAGTAATTTGTTTGTGCACATTAAAAGCCAGGAGAAAGAAGTTGCACTATATCAACACCATGTTCTAGTTTAAAAGGCACCTAGATATAGATTGTCCAAAACATTTTTACTGAGTGTTGAATAAAGACACTATAATTGACAAAGGTATGGGCATTCTTTAGACACCAAGGAGAGAAGAAAGCAGAAGGTAACAAACTGGTAAGAACCATAAACCTTCCTCTACTATAAAAAGTCAGAAATACAGGGAGGCTGAGGCAGGAGAATTACTTGAACCCTTTAAGCAGAGGTTGCAGTGAGCCAAGATCATGCCACTGGATTCTATCCTGGGTGACAGAGTGAGTCTCCGTCTCAAAAAAATAAAAAGAAAGCCAGAAATACAAATATTTATGAAGTAATGTCGAAGTTGCAGTTTTTAGAAAATGTTTAAGTCTTAAAACCTTTTTCAAGGCTGCAACTTTGTGCATGTTTTGGCTGGATATTAGCTATTAGTACTTGAAATCTAGTCTCATCTTCTTTTGTATGCCCTCTGTATTTTAAAGACTAGTCATCTAAAAACCACATTTTTGAAAGTCACTTGGAGCAAAGGTTTTAAATGTGATTTGGGTTCTGCTAATGATATACAGTTGGCCCTTCACATCCATTGGTTCTGCATCTGTGAATTCAACCAATTGCAGACCTAAAATTGTCAGGAAAAAAAAGATTCCTCCAAGTTCCAAAAGGCAAAATTTGAAATTGCCACATGCCATGTACTACATTAAATCCATGTCAAGAAAGTAATGTGTAGATGCTGCATTGGATATTATTAAGTAATCTAGATATGACTTGAAGTATATGAGAGCATGTGTGTAGGTTATATGTAAATATTATGCCATTTTATATAAAGGGCTTGAGCAGTCATGGATATTGGTATCTTTGAGGGGTCCTGGAACCAATTGCAGTGAATAGCAAGGGACAATCGTATGTTCACATAGATCTAGAAGGTAGAATTGTGAGGAAGTCCACCTTTGTAACTGTGAAAGCTGGCAAGCAAGTCTGCCAAAACATAAGTGTCTGTGGTAGCTAAACCCCAAGTTCTCATGTCTAGGTCTCAGCTTCATGAGCGTGAGCAGTGTGATGGCAACAGCAATAGCAGCAATCGTGGTTAAACCTGAAGCTCATAGTTCAATGGTAGGACCGTAACCTTTCGATGATTTTGTAAGTGTTTAATTGTCTACATTAAATTCCCTCCTAATTGAAAAACCTAAATAGATTTCTATTTCATGCCCTGAACTCTAATATAACATCCAAACAGCAACCTGAAGAAGCCCAATTTATTATGAAAAAAAAAAGCTTATAATTCAACATCTGTGACTAATCAAGATATAACTCTGCCATACCTCCAGTATTCAAGGTCAGGAGACAGATTCCAAAACTGGCATTAAGAGTTACTGCATATCGGGAGAGAGATCCAAGATGGCCGATTAACAACAGCTCAGGATTGTAGCTCCCAGTGAAAGCGCAGAGAGCGAGTGGACGCCGCACTTTCAGACGAATTTTTGTTGCCCACAGACTAGGAGATTCCCGGCGGAGGAGC
>CAUYLG010018531.1:0-134488 GCA_963573385.1 Cacajao melanocephalus
TTTAGCCTTATATTTCACAGCAAACATATATTTTTAATTTAAAAATCACTTCCAAATTAACCCCAGCATCTTTTTTTTTTTTTTTTTTTTTTTTTTTTTTACAGAGTTTTGCTCTTGTTGCCCAGGCTGGAGTGCAGTGGCACACAATCTCGGATCACTGCAACCTCTGCCTCCTGGGTTCAAATGATACTCCTGCCTCAGCCTCCTGAGTAGCTGGGATTACAGGCATGTGCCACCATGCCTGACTAATTTTGTATTTTTAATAGAGATGGGGTTTCTCCATGTTGATCAGGCTGGTCTTGAACTCTCGACCTCAGGTGATCTGCCTGCCTTGGCCTCCCTGCCTCGGCCTCCGAAGTGCTGGGATTACAGGCATGAGCCACCATGCCCGACCTACCCCCAGCATCTTCAAGTCAGCGGTAGCATGTCAAATCTCCATCATTTTTTGAGTATTCAACTTCCTTTCTGCTTTTTAAAAGGCCCATGTGTTTAGGTTAGGCCCATCAGATAATCTCCTTTTTGATGAACCCAAAGTGAACTGATTAGTAAACTTATTTACGTATCTGTGAAAATCTCTTTTGCCATACAACAAAACATAATCATGGAATGACATGATATAAATAGTTCCCAGTCATGCTCAAGGTTGGAGGGCAGATTATGCAAGGCAAGGGTCATTGGGGGTCATCTTAGAATTCTGGCTGCCACAGTCTGCCCTCTAGCCTCCAGTGATCCATAGTTATACCCAAATGCAAAATACACTCACCCCATCTCAAGGTCCCCCAGTCTTATCCTGTTACAATATCAGTTCAAGTCTAAAATCTCATCATCTTAATCAGGTATGAATGGGACTTCTGGATATAATCCGTTAAGTATAACTCTTGGGGCACAATTTCTCTCCATCTGTGGACCTGTGACACTAAAGACACAAGTATCTGCTCCAACCCTCCCAACTTACAAGGGTGGGATAGGCATAGGATAACAGTCACTCTGGTTCAAAAATGGGGAAAATGGGCTGGGTATGACGGCTGATGCCTATAAACCCAGCACTTTGGGAGGCCAAGGCAGGAGGATCACCTGAGGTCAGGAGTTTGAGACCAGCCTGGCCAACATGGTGAAACTGCATCTCTACTAAAAATACAAAAATCAGCAGGGTGAGGTGGCACATGTCTGGAATCCCAGCTGCTCAGGAGGTTGAGACACAAGAATCACTTCAGAGGCAGAGGTTGCAGTGAGCCAAGATCATGCCACTGCACTCCAGCCTGGGCTACAAAGTGAGACTCTGTCTAAAAAAAAAAAAGCAGGGGAGAGGGGAAATGATTATGCCTGTAATTCCAGCTTTTTGGGATGCTATGGTGGGAAGATGGCTTGAGGCCAGGAGTTCAAGACCAGTCTCGGCAACATAACGAGATCCCATCTCTACAAAAAATAAATTATTCAGGCATGGTGGCACACACCTGTGGTCCCAGCTACTCAGGAGGCTGAGATGGAAGGATCACTTGAACCCGGGAGTCTGAGGTTGCAGTGAACTACGGTCATGCCAGTGCACTCCAGCCTGTACAACAGAGCTAGACCCTGTCTCAATAAATAAATACACAAATTAATAGGAGAAAATGGAAGGCAAAAGGGTGCCACTGACCTGGCCCAAAGCATTTTTGAACTCTAGTGAGGCAAATTCCAGTGGAAGTTCTTTGGTTCAGTTCCAAGGCCTGGGAATAGTCTTTCAGCTCTGCCCTCTGTACTCTTGGTACCGCCCTCTGTACTCTCGGTGCCACCCTCTGGGATCTTGGCTTCATCCTCTGAGTCATCTTTCCTTCTACATGGACAGTAGCATGTTTATCAGCTACTTCCTGTCTGTAGCCCCCCTTCATTTTTCAGTCTCTCTGTTCCTTTCAGTCTAGGCCAGCAGCATTTCTGCTGGTATAATTTTCTGAAGAGCCTGTGGGCTGGATGAGGATTTCATGAGATTTCACTCCATTAGAAGCCACATTCACAAATGTCTCTGGGATAATCCCTTCTCTACTTTTAGCTTCTGGTGTGATGGTGGTGGGACAGTGCTCTTGACCTCGAGAAATCGAGGTCCTCTGTTTTGACTAAGAAATATATATGAGAAATACCCTTACTCTACTGGAAGAGTCTTTTATGTGGCCAAGTACTCTGACCTTTTGGTCTTCCTAGGTTTCAGCAAAGGGTTGTCCAGGCCCACACGTGGTTTTTCCTCTGTGCCTCACATCAGATGCCTTTTCTGACTTTTGGCATCTCTTGACATCCAGAGAGGCTGCGCATTTTCAAACTTGTCCAGTCCTGGTTCTTTTTTTGCTGAACAGTTCTTCAATTTGTCTCTCTCCTGTTGCCTCTCACCATAAGCAGCAAGAAAAAACCAGGTGGCACCTTCTATACTCTGCTTGGAAAACTCCTTGGCCATCTCTTCAGGTTCTGCATTTGCAAACTCTGCTTTCCAGCAACTGCAGGATGACAATTTCTGTGAGCTCCCTGCCCTCACATCACAAGGACCCTCCTTCCTCCAGTTTCCAAAACATGCCCTTCACTTCCTTCTGACCCTTTGCTGCTCGCAGTAATTTTGTCTTTCTATGAGGTGATTTAGGAAAGTTATTCTGAGGAATAAGCAATGTCTTTACTGTGTGTATTTACTAGCAGCCTGTTGAAGGCAATGTAGACTTTTTCCATCCTGCTTCTTAGAGTCCTTCCAGCCTCCACCCATTGCCTGATTACCAACGCACCTTCATGTTTTAGCTATTTGTTGTAGTAGCACCCCATTTCCTGGCACTAAAATTTGAACTTTTTTTTTTTTGAGACAGAGTTTTGCCCTTGTCACCCAGGCAATGGTGTGATCTTGGCTCACTGCAACTTCTGCCTCCCAGTTTCAAGCAATTTTCCTGCCTTAGCCTCCCAAGTAGCTGGGATTACAGCCATGCACCACCATGCCTGGCTAATTTTTTTGTGTTTTTAGCAGAGACGGGGTTTCACCATGTTGTCTAGGCTGGTCTTGAACTCCTGACCTCAGGTGATCCACCTGCCTCAGCTTCCCAAAGTGCTGGGAATATAGGCGTGAGCCACAGCACCTGGCCTTGAACTTGTTTTCTATTGCTTGCAACTACAAGTGCAGCTACAAGTGCAGCTTAAAACTATGCTTTTCAAAACCATCCTAACTCACAGTTTTCATGAGTCAGGAGTCTGGGCATGGGGGAGCTGGACCCTCTGCCCAGGTCTTACACAGCTACACTCCGGTTATTGGCTGGGCTGCCTTCCTCTCTGGAGCTCAGGGGCCCAGACTCACAAGGTTGTTGACAGAGTTCAATTCCTTGTGGTTGTAGGACTGAAGTCTCTTTATCTCTTCCTTCCTCTCTCATTGGCTAACAGCTGGGGACCAGTGACTAGCTCCCAGTGACTGCTCTCAGGTTGCCCCATGGTGCCCTGGAGAACTGCTCTGGCATCACACCCTTCTCACACTTCAAACCTCTCTGACTTCTCTTCCGTGACCAGCTAGAGAGAATGCCTGGCTTTGAAGGAGCACACGTGATTAGGTTCGGCCCTGTGAATAACTTCTATATCTTAAGGTCAACTGTTAGGCATCCTTAATTTTATCTGCAGAATCTCTTCTGCCATGCATCATCATCACAGAGTGAGCCCAGGGGGCAGAGATCATGGAGCCACCTTAGAATTCTGCCTACAATAGTGACCTTCCATGCATTTTCTGTGCTTATATTATTCTGCAAGGGACTTCTTACACACTTATATACATATATACAGGGCTCTTTTTGTCAAGGATTTTTTTTTTTTTTTTGAGACAGAGTCTTGCTCTGTTGCCAGGCTGGAGTGCAGTGACACGATCTTGGCTCACTGCAACCCCTGCCTCCCAATTCAAGCAATTCCCCTGCCTCAGCCTCCCGAGTAGCTGGGACTATAGGCGCGCACCACCACACCCAGCTAATTTTTTTGTATTTTGGTAGAGACGGGGTTTCACCATGTTGGCCAGGATGGTCTCCATCTCCTGACCTCATGATCCACCTGCCTCGGCCTCCCAAAGTGCTGGAATTACAGGCATGAGCCACTGTGCCCAGCCAAGTTTTTTTTTTTTTTTTTCCCCGAAATGGGATCATCTGTGTAGTGTGGGTAAAAGGAATGAAGAAAAAAAATGAAAAGAAAAAACTGGGGGATCATATACTTAGTTTTCTGTATTTTTCATACCAGATCCTCTCTGGAAATTACATTGTGTGTTATAGCTCCAATTCATTCATCGTAATGGTTATGGAATATTCCTTGGTATAGATGAAACACAATATTTGGGGATTGTTAAGAACAATTTTGCAACATACATTTCTTTACTAAAGAAAAGATGTTATCAGTGGTCAGATCACCAGTGTTTACCAACATAAAAAATAACCATATTTAAACTAGGACATAATAGTTTCTTATTACCTAGAATTTTTATTTTTGCACTTAAGCTATGTCATATCTAACGATTTATCTAAACACAGATTTTGATCTGTATTTGTTTTGTGCATACACAGAAAGGTATGCAGGAGTGAAATGAATTCAGAGTCTAATCTTTTCAAATCAGAGCCGTCCCTGTTCACATTCTCCACACAGTATCATTTTCTTTTTCCTGGAGAGGATTGGTGATATGGCATGCCCTGCTGTCTCTAGCACTTTCTTCCAGGCCACTTGTATATTCAGTCTGCAAGTTTGTCGCAGATAACAGCTGGAAGGTATGTTCATTCTTTGGATGGTCCTGAATTAACTGAAATGTTGCAGAATCTTGCCGCAGGCAACAACAACCAAGTTCTCCTCACAGCTGCAGCCTGGCTGACATTCCACAGGATACAGGATGCCTTCTAGTTCCAGAGATGTTAGAATATAAGTGTGTTTAGGAGTTGATGCAGTTGATCCTATGAACATTCATTCATTCATTCATTCCTGCAGTAGACTGAAAATATGTACACTTAAAAATTTTTCCTTATTATAACCAAAGTTATACATATATGCACAGTGAAGCAATACTTTCTTATTACTAATTAAAAGCAAAACAGCAGTTCTCTGCCATAGCCATTCCTTCATCCCAGTTTGGAACTCCCGATAACCACTTTCAACTGTGAACTGTTTCTTTTTGGCATTTAATTCCCTATCTGTAAATAACAAATGTATCCTGCTATGTCTTGATTTTTTAAAATTTCAGACATTTTCCTTTTTCTTTCCTTTTCGTTTTTTTAAAGACGGGGTTTCACCATGTTGGTCAGGCTGGTCTTGAACTCCCAACCTCAGGTGATCTGCCTGCCTTGGCTAAAGTGCTTGGATTACAGGCATGAGCCACCACGCCCGGCCCTTTTTTCTGTTTTTTGAGATGGAGTTTCTCTCTTGTTGCCCAGGTTGGAGTGCAATAGTGCGATCTCGGCACACCGCAACCTCTATTTCCCAGGTTCAAGCGATTCTCCTGCCTCAGCCTCTGAAGTGGCTGGGATTACAGGCCCCCGTCACCATGCCCGGCTAATTTTGTATTTTTAGTAGAGACGGGGTTTCTCCATGTTGGTCAGACTGGTCTTGAACTCCCGACCGCAGGTGATCCGCCCGCCTCAGCCTCCCAAAGTGCTGGGATTACAGGCATGAGCCACCACACCTGGTCAAATTTCAGACATCTTCTAGTGACTTTCTTCAGTGGAAAATGAGAACATAGGTCTTTTCACCACTGCTTTCTCCAGATTTCCAATTCCTATTACCTGATCTTCTCAATATAACCATTTTTTTTAGATTAGTAGTCAGGATTTACATTTTTATGATCATGTATAGTTTTTTATAACTGAAGATTGTCTATATAAAGATTGTTTCTCCTTCCTGTCTAACCTTTAGTTTGCTTTGTAGTTAATTATTGTCATTCTTGCTTGTCCATTCTTTTTCTTGGTACTTTTCATTATTTCAGCATTCCCTGAACACTCTGCTAATTGTCTTACCTCTTTTCAAGATGTTCAGGTATATTCGATATCTTATCAATTTCAGCTTCTTGGAGCTATCTTCTTTGCTTCTGTTGGACTGGGGGCTTATGACATAAATAAATGTATTTGCTGGGTTAAAAAAATACTTTTATTATGAGATATTTTTATACCATAACATTTACCTGTTTTTAGTATACAGTTGAATGAATTTTTAGTAGATTTACAAAGTTGTGTGATCATCATCACAGCCCAGTCTTAGCATCTTTTTTTTTTTTTTTGAGAATGAGTCTCACTCTGTCACCCAGGCTGGAGTGCAGAGGTGTGATCTCAGCTCACTGCAACCTCTGCCACCTCCCAGGATCAAGCAGTCCTTCCAATTCAGCCTCCTGAGTAGCTGGGACTACAGATGTGTGCCACCATACCTGACTAATTTTTGTATTTTTGGTAGAGACAGGATTTTGCCATGTTACCCAGGCTGGTCTCGAACTCCTGAGCTCAAGCAGGCTGCCTGCCTCGGCCTCCCTAAGTGCTGGGATTACAGGCGAGAGCCACTGTGCCTAGTTGGCACATTTTCATCACCAAAAGATCTTTTGTGTCTGTTAGCAGTCAGCCGGTCCCACCCCTAGACCCAGCCAGCCCCTAATCAGTTTTCCGGCTCTATACATTGACTTTTTCCAGCTATTTCGTGTAAATAGAATCATACCTATATTTTTTTGCATATATATTTTTTCACTTAGCATAGTATTTTTGAGGTTCATCCATGTTGTAAAAGGTATCAGTATGTTGTTCTTTATCATTGCTAAATAGTAGCCTATCGTATAGATAGATTTAGTTCATCCATTCAGCGTGTGATGGACATTTGGATTTTGGATTATTACCACTTATTGACTATTCTGGATAGCGCTGCTATGAACATTTGTGTATAAGCATTTGCGTGGACATGCATTTTTTTACTTCCCTTGGGCATATACCTAGGAGTGGAACTGATGAGTCACAGGCAAATTCATGTTTAACATTTTTTTTCTTTTTCGAGACAGAGTCCTGCTATGTCACCAGGCTGGAGAGTAATGGTGTGATCTTGGCTCACTGCAACCTCCACTTCCCGGGTTCAAGCAATTCTCCTGCCTTAGCCTCCTGAGTAGCTGGGATTACAGGTGCGTGCCACCACGCCCAGCTAATTTTTGTATTTTTAGTAGAAACGGGGTTTTACCATGTTGGCCAGGATGGTCTCGATCTCTTGACCTCGTGATCTGCCCATCTCAGCCTCCCAAAGTGCTGGGATTACAGGTGTGAGCCAGTGCGCCCGGCCTCCTATATGACATTTTAACACATCGACAAGCTGTTCTGCACAGTGGCTGTAGCACTTGACTTTCCACCAATCCCATATGAGGGGTCCAGTCTTTCTGCACTCTTGATATTGTTTACCCTTTTTGTTGTTGTTTGGTGAGACGGAATCTCGCCCTGTTACCCAGTTGCAGTGCATTGGCGCGATCTCAGCTCACTGCAACCTCTGCTTCCCTGGTTCAAGCGATTCTCCTGCCTCAGCCTCCCAAGCAGCTGGGATTACAGGCATGCACCACCACACCCAGCTGGTTTTTGTATCTTTAGTAGAGATGAGGTTTTACCATCTTGAACAGGCTAGTTTCAAACTCCTGATCTCAAATGATCCGCCCACCTCGGCCTCCCAAAGTGTTGGGATTACAGACGTGAGCCACCGCGCCTGGCTTGTTTTCCTTTTTTATTATAACCATAGCAGTGGATGTCAAGTGGTGTCTTATTGTGGTTTTCATCTGCCTTTCCCTAATGACGGATGTTGAGCATTTTGTATTGTATTTTAGTGTACTTATTGGCCGTGTGTGTTTCTTCTTTGAAGAGATGTTCATTCAAATCCTTGCCCATTAAAATACGTGGTTGTGGCCGGGCATGGTAACTCACACCTATAATCCCAGCACTTTGGGAGGCTGAGGCAGGTGGATCACCTGAAGTCAGGAGTTTGAGACCAGCCTGGAAAACATAGTGAGACCCCATCTCTACTAAAAATATGAATATTAGCCAGGCATGGTGGCACACACCTGTAATCCCAGCTACTTGGGAGGCTGAGGCAGGAGAATTGCATGAACCCATGAGACGGAGGTTGCAGTGAGCCAAGATCGCACCACTGCACTCCAGCCTGGGCAACAAGAGTGAGACTCTGTCTCAAAAAACAAAGACAGATGCAGGGGAGGGAAGGGAGTTTGAATCATTTTCTAGGTGGGAAGGGAAGACTCCCCCACCAAAGTTAAGACTCAAGATACTTAACGATAGAAGATTATAGCTCTGGAACAAAAGAGCCAGTTCTCCCACCCATCTCCCAGGAGACAAATACCTAGTGGTGCCTGAAATGAAACAGCACCCTCCATAGGGCTGTTGGTGTCGGTGGCATGCCCAGCGCCGTGCTGGATGCAGTGAGCTGGGGCGTGCTTTGCTGGTCACCATGACCCTCTCTAAGAAAGGGCTTGGCCGGGCGTGGTGGCTCACGCCTGTAATCCCAGCACTTTGGGAAGCTTAGGCGGGTGGATCACGAGGTCAAGAGATCTAGACCATCCTGACCAACATGATGAAACCCCATCTCTACTAAAAATACAAAAAGTAGCTGGGCATGGTGGCGCGTGCTTATAGTCCCAGCTACCCAGGAGGCTGAGGCAGGAGAATTGCTTGAACCGGGAGGCGGAGGTTGTAGTGAGCCAAGATCACACCACTGCACTCCAGCCTAGGTGACAGAGTGAGACTCCCTCAAAAGAAAGAAAGAGAGAGAGAGAGAAGAGAAAGAGAGAGAGAGAAAGACAGAAAAGAAAGGGCTCACAGCCTTCCCAGGGTAACTGGCTACTGCCCTTGGTTTTGGCTGGAGAATGTTCTCGGTTATGCAACACTGCTCTTTCCTCGGCACAGTCCCAGAGAGCTCTGTTTCCATCTGTGTCTGCCTAACAAATGGCTTAAGCATTTTATCTCCTCAGTTACCCATTATCTTAATTAGGTTTTCAGTTGCTTCTCAGAGAGGGTGATTGTTGTTCCCTAAGACTCTAATTAGTGTGAGTCGGTCCAAGTTTCATCATGGAAATAATACTCTATAGTATGTAAAAAAATAATTTCTCCCCCCTCTAAAAAAATAGAACCTCTCAATTGCTGAAAATTTGGAAACTAAGTGAGAGTATAAAGAAGGGAGTAAAAATCACCTGTCAGGTCACCTCCTGGAGAGAATCATTTTCAACGTTTTGGTGCTTTTTATTCTGGTGATTTCTTAGTGTATGCATTCCTTTACTTCATTTATTGATTGATTAGAGATGGGAATCTGGCGTTTTCTCAGAATATGCCTTCGTTTTCTTTCTTTATTAGAGAGGAGGTCTTGCTCTGTCATCCAGGCTGGAGTGCAGTGGCACCATCATAGCTCACTGCAGCCTCGATCTCCTGGGTTCAAGTGATCCTGCCTCCACCTCCTGAGTAGCTGGGACTAAAGTGTGTCCCATTACATCTGGCTAATCTGTATTTTTGTGGATTCAGGGTCTTGCTGTGTTGCCTAGTCTACTCTCAAACTCCTGGCCTCCAGTGATCCTCCCGCCTCACCCTCCCAAAGTGCTGAAATTACAGGCATGAACCACCATGACTAGCCTACATTAGCTTTCTTTAGGGTTTTTTTTTTCCCCCAGCAAAATGGAGTCTTGCTCTCTTGCCCAGGCTGGAGTGCAGTGGCACGATCTTGGCTCACTGAAACCTTTGCCTCCTGGGTTCAAGCAATTCTCCTGCCTTAGCCCGAGTAGCTGGGATTACAGGCACCTGCCACCACACCTGGCTATTTTTTTTATTTTCGTATTCACCATGTTGGCCAGGCTGGTCTCGAACTCCTGACTTTGCGATCCGGCCACCTTGGCCTCCCAAAGTGCTGGGATTACAGACATGAGCCACTGCACCTGGCCAGGTTAGGGTTTTAAAGTATTCTGCAAATATATAATTGTCATATACAGGACACCCCTTGCTGCTTCTTTCTTTCTTTCTTTCTTTCTTTCTTTCTTTCTTTCTTTCTTTCTTTCTTTCTTTCTTTCTTTCTTTTTTTCCTATGCAGATCAAATTCTAACATCCCTCACTTCTTAATTTGGTCCCTTTCCTCGATCCTAGCATTCAGGGGCCACATGTGGTTGACTCCTGGGTCATGAATCTGACATGATTTGCTTCTAATCTTTAAAAATGTTATTGGCCGGGTGCAGTGGTTTATACCCATAATCCCAGCACTTTGGAAGACTGAGGTGGGAGGATTGCCTTAGGCACAGGTGTTTGCGACCAGCCTGGGCAAAATAGTGAAAGCCTGTCTCTATAAAAAATAGAAAATGAGCTGGGTATGGTGGTGTGCACATGTAGTCCCAGCTACTTGGGAGGCTGAGGCAGAAGGTTGCTTGAGCCCAGTAGGTGGGGGCTGCGGTGAGCTGTGATTGCACCACTGCACTCCAGTCTGGGTGACAGAGCAAGACCCTGTCTCAAAAACAAAACACAACGGCCTGAATTTTGCTTATTCACCATGTCTAGTCACCTTGCTGAATTCACTTGTTAATTGTAATATTTTTTCCATAGATTCTTTTGCATTTCCTACATGCACAATCATATCATCTGCAAAATAATGATAATTGAAATTCTTTCTTTTCAATCCTGTATCTTTCCTCTATTTTTTCTTGCCTGTTGTACTGGCAAGGACCTAGTCCAATGCTGAATAGAAGTGGTTACAGCAGGAATCCTCACCTTGTTCCTAATGGCAGAGAGGAGGTTACATATACATTCTCCTTAGAATTGTTTCCCTAATGGTAGAATTGGTTCCAAAAAGTGAGGCTCATATGTTCCTGTCTAGCCACAGTTCGTTTGTAGGGCTTTGTTTTGTTTTTTTTTTTTTTTGAGACAGAGTCTCACTCTGTCACTCAGGCTAGAGTACAGTGGCGTGATCTCGGCTCACTGTAACCTCCACCTCCCGAGTTCATGCAATTTTCCTGTCTCAGCCTCCCAAGTAGCTGGGATTACAGGCGCATGCCACCATGCCTGGCTAATTTTTGTATTTTTAGTAGAGATGAGGTTTCACCATGTTGTCCAGGCTGATCTCGAACTCCTGGCCTCAGGTGATCCACCTGCCTTGGCCCCCCAAACTGCTGGGATTAGAGGCATGAGCCAATGTGCCCAGCCTTTGTAGGGTTTCTGTAATGAGAATAAAATGGAATTAGATGGAAAATGCCCAGAATCAAGCTGGCCGTGGCATAGAGATGAGCTTACCAAATTATGCCTAAGCAGTTCTTTTTTGTACATTTGAAATGATTTTCCTTCAAGGACTGCTTGATGGTCTTATGGCTCCGTGTCCTTTGCTAGCTTAGAAGAGGGTGTTTCAGCTAAAAGAAGACTCGTTTCGGGCCCATCTGACCTCTGTGTTTTGTAGCAGTAACTGCAGTTTTTTTAGCAACACATCCCCAGCTGTGACTAGGTCACAGCACTTTGGGAGGCCAAGGTGGACAGATCACTTGAGGTCAGGAGTTTGAGACCAGCCTGGCCAACATGGCGAAACCTTGTCTCTACTCAAAATACAAAAAATTAGCCAGGCGTAGTGGTGGGCGCCTGTAATCCCAGGTACTTGGGAGGCTGAGGCACAAGAATTGCTTGAACCCGTGAGGCAGAGGCTGCAGTGAGCCAAGATGGCACCACTGCACTCCAGCCTGGGCGATAGAACAAGACTCCATCTCAAAAAAAAAACATTGCCTCTTGCCGGGCATGGGGGTGCCCGCCTGTAGTCCCAGCTATTCTGAGGCCAGAAGTTGGAGGCTGCAGGGTGTTATGGTGACCACACCTATGAATCCACACTGCACGCCAGCCTAGGCAACATAGCAAATAAGTATAATGGTCTCCTGTTCCCCTATAGTGGTAAAGTTCCCCAGTGCAGGCATGTTTCATTGCCTCTTCTGTCTCCAGTCATAGGCACCTGATCTCTGAGGCCCAGGAGTGGGGATGAGCGACAGAAACGGTTCCAAGTTGTATATATCATTATTCCAAACTGTCAGAGCCAGGGAGGGAAGAGAAAACAGGATCGGGAGGTGAAAGCTGCTGGCTGAGTTTATAGAGGAACTGAGTGACGTTCAGGAAAAGCCTGTGTTTTTCTTTCCAGGGCTGTTCAGAGTCTGTGAGAGCTAGTGATGGTCACCAGCTGCTGTCCAGGTTCACTGTGCACCCCCAGCATGCAGAGCTCTGCCCTCTCTTTCAGCAGCGGGTCACTAGGCACTGTCTTCTTGAGGAGGGGAGGGGGGTGGCCTAGACAAGAGCTGAGTGGCCATGGCTGGGTGCTGCCCCCTCGCCACTTCCTCCAGCTGTGAGTACCCCACCTGGGAGATGAGGCTGTGCTCATCGGCTCGGTTCTGCCCAGGCTGGGGAGGAAGGCTGCTAACAGGGCTTCAGGGCTTCAGGCTTCAGCGCTCCTTTCCTTAAGGCCTCTGCTGTGAGAGGAGAGGAAGGAAGTCAAAGACGACTGTCCCATTCCATCTTCCTGATCATAGTGGCGCCCTGCACTTTCTACTCCTTCCATTCCAGTGTCAAAGGCAAACATTTCATGGCAAGGCTGGCCCTGTCTGTGAATCATGATCCCTTAGGAAGTGTGCAGTGCTATTCCAGGCTCTAGCCTTTTTTTTTTTTTTTTTTTTTTTTTTTTGAGATAGGATCTTGCTCTGTTGCCCAGGCTGGAGTGCAGTGGCACAATCATAGCTCACTGCAGCCTCAACCTCCTGGACTCAGGTGATTCTACCATTTCAGTCTCCTGAGTAGCTGGGTCTGCAGGAACGTGCCACCATGCCCAGCTAATTTTTATGTTTTGTAGAGATGGAGTCTTTGCTGTGTTGCTCAGGCTGGGCTTGAACTCAAGCCCTCCTCCTGCCTTGGCCTCCCAGAGTGCTGGGATTAGAGGCCTGAGCCATTGTGCCCAGCTTTGTGTTAAAATGTCAAGAAGTGTACATTTTGCTTCTAAGGCTGGGACTCTGTATGTTAGCACGTTTAGAGCCAGGCAGTTCCCTGCGGGTTACTGGGGGTGAAGCAGGCTGCCCACTAAGGTCCTAGTTACCCAGACCCTCCCTCATTCCTGAGTGGATCAACAAGGGGCAGCAGGGGTCACCTGCACCCATCAGCCTCCTCTGCAGGAACCGACAGACACTTAATCCGAGAAGGATCGAAATCGACACTAACTGGAGGTCCCCAGCAAGCTCTCCCCATGCTTGTGAGTGTCCCCTTCTCCCTTGGAAGGAATCGCTGTGGACAGGGCTTTGGGGGAGGGGGAGTGCTCTGGCAGTGGCTCCTCTAGCTGGCTGCTGTGTTCTAGAACCTTCCAGATGGCATTTACCAATACAGATTCCTGGGCATCCCTCAAACCTCCGTAACACCTCTGATCCCAGTGAACTCAGTCACGCCAAGGCATGAAGAAGACGAGGGCGCTGGGGCCACAGCTGACCTCGGCTAAAACCAGGTGGCCCGTCTCATCCCTCATGTGGGGCAAGCCACAAAGGACACAGGCGTATTCTGGCTTCCAACCCCTTCACCCACACCAGGGTCTGGAGCTTTATTTAAGATGCATAACTTTCCATCTAAAATGACAGTTAGAAAAGGCTGAGACCGTCCTGCCATTTTGCTCGATTAGAATTCGTTTTGAAATAGTGGTTTCTTGATGATGTATTTCTCACTGAACTGATTGCATGTTGGCAGAATCTCCCATTGCTTGCATGGGGGCCCCTGGAGTGACCTTGTTCTTGGGAAAGGCCATGCCTGTATAAGACCGCCAAACTACTGGGCATGGTGGCTCAAGTCTGTAATCCCAGTACTTTGGGAGGCCTAGGCGGGCAGATCACCTGAGGTCAGGAGTTTGAGACCAGCCTGGCCAACAACGGAGAAACCCTGTCTCTACTAAAAATACAAAATTATCTGGGCATGGTGGCGCATGCCTATAATCCCAGCTATTCGGGAGGCTGAGGCAGGAGAATTGCTTGAACCTGGGAGGCAGGGGTTGCGGTGAGCTGAGATCCCACCATTGCACTCCAGCCTGAGCAACAGGAGTGAAACTCCCTCTCAAAAAAAAAAAAAAAAAAAAGACCCCCAAACCAGGCAGCCCCTGCAATTGCAAATGCCTTGGCTTTCCCTTCCTCAGCAGTGTGCTGTCGGTCTGAGAGCCTTGAAAACACCACGCTCTGTGTCTAGTGATAGCACCATGTGATGCTTCTGAAGGTGTCTGGGGTCAATGTTGCCAGTGATACTCTCTGTCACCTTCCACCCAAAGGCCAAGTGGGGTGGTTTCTGTCCCAGTTTAGGCAGATCCGCCCTGGGTCTGGGCAGCACTGAGACCTCAGGTGACAACAAAGCTGTATCAAGTCAGGCGCAAACACGGCATGATTGCAGCTCTCTATGAGAACTTGGGAGGCCACGTAGACCCTCAACAAGCCTGACCGCTGACTCCCAGGGAACGAAAGTGCTGGGGTCACATCTCCTGCAGCCTCATCTTGGGACAGGGCCAAGTCACAAAGCCACACGTGAGCAAGAGGCCTTGCAAACTTCTGTGATTTTTACTCTAACAAAAGTTTTTAGGCTGGACCCGGTGGCTCACACCTGTAATTCCAGCACTTTGGGAGGCCAAGGTGGGTGGATCACTTGAGGTCAGGAGTTGGAGACCAGCCTGTCCAAGATGGTAAAACCCTATCTCTACTAAAGATTCAAAAATTAGCCTGGCATGATGACACACACCTGTAATCCCAGTTACTTGGGAGGCTGAGGTAGGAAAATTGCTTGAACCCAGGAGGCAGAGGTTCCAGTGAGCCAAGATCTTGCTACTGCTACTCTAGCCTGGGTGACAGAATGAGACTGTCTCAAAACAAACAAACAAACAAAAGTTTTAAAAAGTAAAGTATAATCAGTTACATTTTCCTGACACCTGGGTTTTTACCTCCCAGATTTTACAGGTAAAGATTTTTATCATATTTGTTTGGAGTTTAAAAGAAATAAGTAAAACATGATATAAAGTTATGATAATATATGTATTATAAATTATATATAACATATATTCTGTTACATGCTGGACACTATATTAAATCCTATGAAATTGAATTCACTTCTCCCACTACCCCTAGACTTCCCCCCGCACCTGTTGAGGACAGCCTCCGTGTGGTGAATTCACTGTGTGTGTGCATTGCTGTTTTAAAAAATAGCTCTACATTGGGCCAGGCTTGGTGGCTCACACCTGTAATCCCAGCACTTTGGGAGGCCAAGGCAGGTGGAGGGTGGATCACAAGGTCAGGAGTTTGAGACCAGACTGACCAACATGATGAAACCCCATCTCTTAAAATATACAAAAATTAGCCAGGCATGGTGGCGGGTGCCTGTAATCCCAGCTACTCAGGAGGTTGAGGCAGGAGAATTGCTTGAATCTGGGAGGTGGAGGTTGCAGTAAGCTGAGATCGCACCACTGCACTCCAGCCTGGGTGACAGAGTGAGACTCTGTCTCAAAAAAAAAAAAAAATAGCTCTACATTGACCACACATTTGATCATAAAACACATTTGTTTGAATTCTCAACAAATTCAAAAAAACTAACCAGAGTGTGGTTATGCCAACCACACTCTCCGACCCCAGCCCAATAAAAATAGAAATCGGTACTAAGAAGATTGCTTAAAACTGTACAGTAACATGGAAGTTAAGCAACCTGCTCCTGAATGACTTTGGGGTAAAAAAAATAGCTTTGCATGCACATATGTAGAAACCAGAAGCAAAGTACGGTGGCATTTTAGGTGCTTTTAAGAAAACTGAGCCAGTGCGTCGTCATGTGTTAACCTGCAGTTTGCTCCTTCACCCTGTGTCGTGTGCATGTCTGGCTGCAGGCTTCTCTCTGCAGAGTTGTCCTCCTGTGCATGGTGGCTCCCTGCAGGGGCCGACTGGGTGGGTTCCGGGCTTTGCTAATTCAGGTGGTGCTGAATGCATGTGTGCATGGGTCCTGCCGGCTGTCCCATGGCAGGGGACTGAGGAACAGAGTGCCGTGGTCAGTTACTATCCACACTGGCCATGCCCACAGCCGTGCCAGTGTCGGCAGTGGATGCTGTTGCTGCCTCACTCCCTCACCTGCGCTCAGAGGGAGGCTCTGTCGTGCTTGTGGCCTTGAGTGCAGGGACAGTGCTGCTGCCCAGAGGAGAGGCCTCACCTCTGGCTCCTTGTCGAAGGCTGGCAGCCTGGCCCTTCTGCACTCGTGCGGGCCTGCCCAGCACAAGGAAGGATATCCTGTGAGTGGCCCCTGAGTGTCAGCATTGGTTCTGCAGAGAGCGCAGCCCTGGGCCTGAGGAGGCTGTGGGGCCTTGCCTGGAGGAGCAGGGTGCACTTAGCTGTGAGCCACTTGCCTGGGGCTGCAGTCCCAGGGGACACAGGCCCGGGACATCCCGTGCTGCAGTTGTGGTCAGGCCCTCTGGGAGCCCCTGGGAATCTAGGAGGAGAAGCCCTCCCTGCCCCATGGCCCTGGGACTTCTAGAAGGTCACTCTGAGGTCACCTCCTGCAACCCACCCTCAGATTTGGGAGAAACTTGGGGGCTGGAGCATAATTTGGGGCTGTTTGTGTTCTTCTTTCAGATCTGGCCCCACAGTTGTGCAGTGAGCTGAGCTGTGGGGCTGGCAAAGCTTGTGGGAGTGGCAGGTGGGATGGGGTCAGGGAACCGGGCCTCACCTGCTGGGCACCTGCCGCCTGCCAGGCTGGGCTGGGCTCTGTGGCCGGCAGGAGCACAGGGGCAGGAGCACAGCGGCAAGCAGCCAAACCCAGCAGCCTCGCACTGCGGCTGGGCAGCCTCCCTCACGCCCCGGCCCCCCGCGGGCTGCAGATGCACAGGCTGCTGGCTGCCTTGGGAAGGACCACGGGCCGCCAGCGCTGGTAAGGGGCGTCCTTGGCCAGCGGCCGCCTCCCTCCGTCCGGCTTTTGTTTGGTTTTATTGGGAATGGCTAGAGGAAAGGCTGCCACAGATGGGGACGGATCTTAACCTGAAAGACTGCATACAGGAAACTCAGCAGAGAGCTCAGAAAAGACAGCGCCGGGTCAGCTGGGAACTGGTGAGCCGTTTTCATCTATCACAGTCGGCTGGCTTTCCCAGAGCACACATTTAGAGAGTGTGTCTGTATTTATGAGATTTTAAAAGTCTTCTAAGGGCATGTGTTATCTGTGAGCTGTGTGTGCATGTGTGTGTGCACATGTATGTGTTAATTGTGTTGGTGTGTGGGTGCACATGTGTGTGTTTCTGTGTGTTTGTGTGTGCATGTGTCTGTTTTTGTGTGGGTGCATGTGTATTTGTGGGCATATGTGTGCATGTGCGTGTGTGTGTGTGTGTGTGTGTGTGTGTGTGTGTGTGTTCCTGCTTTGACTTGAGGATGTCAGAGACAGGCTTGGGAAGGAGGCAGCCATGCTGTCGCAGAAGCAGACCATCGGCAGCCCCATAGGCTGGGGTGACATGGCACAATGGCACCCCTTCCTTGTAAAGTGGGGGCAGGATGATGACCATTCCATCTCATCTCATCAGAGCACCCCCCAGGGGAGTTTTGCCTGGTGCACAGATGGACGGGGCAGGGCTCTGGAGGTGGCATGGTGACCCTGCAGAGGCCGATGCTGCCGTGGGAAAGTGTTTGTGGTTTGAGGCCCTGTGGGCCATGATGCCGGCTGGTCGGGCAGGCCGTGGTGCGATCCTGAGCTGCTACAGGGTAGGCATGGTCCCCTCAGCCTGAGGGTCTGACAGGCAGGCTACTGGCTCTGAGACTGTCCTGCCACAGTGGTGTCAAAGCACTGCCCAGTTTTTTGAGGGGCGTGGCTAGAGGGCAGAATCCTTGAGCCTCTGACACACCTGCTTTGATAGAACAGTGACAGGCATTAGGAGACGTGGCTTAGTGTGGTTTTAACTCAGAAGGACCTGGAACATGGGTGCTATTAGACTTTTTTGGGGGGATGGAGTTTCGCTGTTGTCACTCAGGCTGGAGTACAATGGCACGATCTCGGCTCACTGCAACCTCCACCTCCTGGGTTCAAGCAATTCTCGTGCCTCAGCCTCAGGAGTAGCTGGGATTACAGGCACCCACCACGCCTGGGTAATTTTCATATTTTTAGTAGAGACGGGGATGTTGGCCAGGCTGGTCTTGAACTCCTGACCTCAGGTGACCCACCCACCTCGTCTTCCCAAAGTGCTGGGATTACAGGTGTGAGCCACTGCACCCAGCCCTGGTGCTATTAGACTTCTAACTGTTCACCCTGCACTGCTTCTGTTCTAGGGATAAACGCCCAGGCCCGGAGGCTGCAGCGGAGCCGTGCGAAGGGAACCCCGGCCCTGGCCCTGGGGGATGCCCGGAGCTCCCCTCCACCCCTGCTGCGCCGCACGGTCAGCGAGACCAGCCTGAGCCCAGCAACCGCCCTGCCTGCCACTGCCCACGGCCCTGAAGAGCCTGGCCCAGACGCCATGCGGTACTCACTGTACCAGTCCCCACACCTGCTCCTTCTGCAGGGCTACAGCCAGCAGCATGTGAGCCTCCCTCCTGGCACCCACTGCCCGGCGTCGTTGCGGGGACAGCACACAGGACTCAGACGTCAAGGCCTCCTCCTGCCTTTAGCCCAGTCGGCCGTGAGCTCTGTGGCTGCAGCCCCTCTGGCTGTGCCGAGGCTGTGGAATGGGGTGGTAGGGGCGCGTGTGGGGTCCTCCACATTTTCCCTGTCCAGGCCACGGCAGGCGGCAGCAGGGGCCCCATACTTCCCCAGTTCCCAAGTGGGTGCCTTCAGCATTAGGCGCCTTCAGGGAGAGCTCCTCATGCCTTTCCAGGATGTATTTCCTGCCCGGCTCCGGGGACGGGCATGGGCAGGTGGCCAGGGCCAGTCTGCTTCCCGCTGCAGGTGAGGGAGTGCCAAGTCACCACTTGGTGACCATGTTCTCTGAGGGGGCACTGGGAAAAGGCCTCACCCACCCCCACCTGCCCAGAGCTGCTTCACACCACTTCCATCAGAGCAGACAGGCAGTCGCCTGAGCAAATGCCAGGAGCATGGCTGCCTTGCCTCACCTTGGCTGACACTTGCTCTGCCCAGCAGCTGTTCTCCCAGCCCCTGCTTGCCCCACCCCCTGCCCTCCTGTGCAGCCAGCTCCTTTGCTGCTCATTTCCATGAGCACTTTACAGCCTTTGGGCTCCTGTGCCCAGGTCTCAGGTGGCCTCGTCTTTCGGGGCAGTGCTCCCACACAGTTTTGGTGATGACCTGGAGGAAGCTGGGTAGTGCTTGGCCCAGTGTAGCAGCAGTGCCTGTTTCCCAGCCAGCCCTGACCTGGCCTCTCACTGTCTTGACGCTGGGTCTCTCCTGGGTCTCTTGTGTGCCCCCGGGGTTCCTCTGGGAAACCACCTTCCCTGGGATGGGCCCGGACATCGAGGGACGGGTTCCTGAGAGCTGCCAGGGCTCTGGTATGGGGGTGGCCAGGGACATGGAGAGCCTGGGGGACAGCGTCCCCACTGCACCGCTTCAGCAACCAGTGACTGGAGACAGGTGGCTTTTCGCATCTGCCGCTGGCGTTTCACCTGCCCTGAGTGGAGTCTCTGTTTCAGGACAGCCTGGTGTATGTGCTCAACCGGGACCAGCACACGGTGGGCCAGCGGACCCCCTCCAGCAAGCCCAGCATCATCCTCTCGGCCCCCGACATCCTGCCACTGCACTGCACCATCCGCCGCCACCTGCTCCCGGACAGTGGCCAGGCTGGAGGGAGGCTGGTCCTGGAGCCCATCCCCGGGGCGCCCATCTCTGTCAACTTCTCTGAGGTGGGGCGCCGGACCGTGGTGCTGCACCATGGGGACCTGCTCTCCCTGGGGCTCTACTACCTGCTGCTGTTCAAGGACCCCGCGCAGGCCCAGCCCCTGCCCGCCCACGCCTTGGCGCGCCTCCGGGCTGTGCCGCAGAGCTGCCGGCTGTGCGGGGCTGCGCTAGGGGCCCGGGGAGCCACCTCCCCAACGCAGGCCGCCCTGCCCAGGCGCCAGCAGCTGCTCCTGGAGTTCGAGCCCCACCTGGAGGACATGCTGCTGCAGAGGATCATGACGCTCATCGAGCCAGGGGGTGACGACCACAAGCTGACCCCCGCCTTCCTCCTGTGCCTCTGCATCCAGCATTCAGCCACCCACTTTGAGCCGGGCACGTTTGGGCAGCTCCTGCTCAAGATAGCCAGGCTCATCCGCGAGACCGTCTGGGTCAGTGTGCTGGGGTGGGCGGTCTGTGTCCTGTGCCAGGCTGGGGGAGAGGAGGGCCCGGAGCTGGCTATGGCGGGGAGGCAGGAGCGCCTCTGTCTGACCCCCATGGTGCTGTGCTGCTGAGCGCAGGGAGGCCCTTCCTTGCCTGTCACTGCCTCCCAGCCCCTTAGGCCACCAGGAGCCTCCCCAGAGCCCAAGGCATCAGCTGCAGCACTTTGCCCCTGAGGATGGGGCTGGTGTGGGTCCAAGGTCACCTCCTGAGCTCTGGGCTTGTACCCTCCCTGGGGACCCACTGGGCCCAGCACTGTCATGTGCCAAGAGCAAGGTGCCCCTGAGCCTGGGCGCTGCAAGGCTGAGGTGACGTTGGTAGCTCTCACAGGCCCCTGCCCAAGCACCCCAGAAGCCCCTGTCTGTGCTGGTGCCCCATGCTTGCTGCCAGGGGCCGGTCGAGCAGATGCCCACTGGAGCCATCCCCCATCCAAGTTTGAAGGTGCAGGGCCGGTCGGCTTTTGTGCACTGACAAACTTTCCTGCAGGCCAGCATCTCTCATCCCCGGCCCTGTGGACACTGGCAGGAGAGTTCCTTGCTGTGGGGCTGGCCTGGCCTCCACCCCTAGAGGCTGGTCATCCCCCACCACACACACCCCAATGGCTCTAGGCATTGCCAATGTCCCCACCAGTGGGCAGGACTGCTCCCTGGGCCCATGAGCACTGGAGCAGGCATCATACAGTCTGGCCTCCCTGTGGGGCCTCGCCCCACAGTGACTCAAATCCCAGGGACCCAAAGGATACCTTGTAGTTGTTCAAGTTCATTTAGAGACCCTCAGACCCTCAGAGCCTCAGTAGTCTGGACCATGCTTATCCACGACAGGCGTGGGAAGGGGGAACCACTTGACTATGTAGAAACCTCATCAGTTTCTCATATCGAAATTCGCATTTTAAATGTCTGAGGCTTTTAAAAAGTAAAAGCCAGCCAAGGCTGCCCTGTCCAAAGGTCAGTGGGAGCCGTCTCTGTCTCATGGGTGCTGTGAGCCAGGTGTCTGTGCCTCGTCCCCCGGGTTCTCGGTGTGGGATGTGGTAAGAGTGCCATTGCGGCATGTCCATGTCCCCTCTGCAGTTGTGGGCACAGAGCCAGGTGACATCCATGTAGTGTGCGTCCACATCACCGCTGCTGTGACCCAGAGTTACCCGCTGGCCAGAAGTCATGGGTTTTCACGCGATCATCGTCATTTCTGAGTCTCCTCTGCGCTAGGCACTTATTGCAAACCAAACGTTGTTTGATTTCTTTCTGACGATGTAGATGCCACATCCTACGTCACAGCCAGGGAAACTGAAGCCAGGGGTTTGTAAGTCACTTGCTGAGGGAGCCAGGTTCCCTCCTGCGTCTCAGCCACTTGGGGCTTGCTGTGCACTGGCCCACTCCTGGCAGTGCACCAGGGCTCACCCTGCCCCTATCCTATAGGCTCTGAAGCAGGCTCCCAGATGTGACCTGCCTAGTCCAGGGATTGAGCTGTAGACATCAGACCGAGCCCCAGTCCACCTTTTCCCCCTGCACCCACTGTAGGAACCCGAATCCTCCTTGGGGTGCCATCCAGATCCCATGTGAATGTCATTTGCGTGTTTGTTAACTGAGAATGAGCAAACTGCCCCGTCCTCATTTCTTACCAAATATATAGGCAGATGCTCAGAGTCTACGCACAGTCAGCTGCCAGGGTTCCATTTAGCTGGTAATAACTTACTACTAAGGCAAGAATAATTCTTTTTTGTTCGTTTTTTTGAGACGGAGTCTCAGTCTCTTGCCCAGGCTGAAGTGCAGTGGTATGATCTGGTCTCACCGCAACCTCTGCCTCCCAGGTTCAATCTATTCTCCTGACTCAGCCTCTTGAGTAGCTGAGATTACAGGTGCGTGCCATCACACCTGGCTAATTTTTGTATTTTTAGTAGAGATGGGGTTTCACCATGTTTTCCAGGCTGGTCTTGAACTCCTGACTTCAAGTGATCTGCTGGCCTCAGCCTCCCAAAGTGCTGAGATTACAGGTGTGAACCACAGCACCCGGCCAAGAATAATTTCTTGGTTAAAAGTGACAACAGGGCCAGGTGCGGTGGCTCATGCCTATAATCCCAGCACTTTGGGAGACAGGAAGACCATTTGAGGTCAGGAGTTAGCAACAAGCCTGGGCAACAGAGTGGGACCCTGTCTCTACAAAAAAAAAAAAATGTTTTGAATTTTCCAGGCATAGTGGCATGTACCCATAGTCCCAGCTACTTGGGAGGCTGAGGTATGAGGATCACTTGAGCCCAAGAGTTCAAGGCTGCAGTGAGCTATAATTGGGCACTGTACTCCAGCCTGGGCAACACAGCAAAACCCTTTCTCTAACAATAAAAATAAAAAAATTCAATGATAGCAACATAGAAAATGTTAGCTAAGCCTGAGTCCCTGTTGAGAAGTTTAAATCTCGTTATAAATATTCAGGCACGTATGCATCTCCTTACGATTACTGTGCTGGCATTTCCAAATGTCTATATTCAGCTTAACAATGAGAGTATTAGTAGACTCTTCATTCTGGTATTTGTAAAATGTTTGGCCTGTCTCTACTATTTTATTTTATTTTATTTTATTTTATTTTATTTTTTGAGATGGAATGTTGCTCTTTTGCCCACGCTGGAGTGCAGTGGTGTGATCTCAGCTCACCACAACCTCCACTTCCTGGGTTCAAATGATTCTCCTTCCTTATCCTCCCAAGTAGCTGGGATTACAGGCAAGCAGCACCACACCTGGCTAATTTTTGTATTTTTAGTAAAGATGGGGTTTCACCATGTTGGTCAGGCCGGTTTCAAACTCCTGACCTCAAGTGATCCGCCCACCTTGGCCTCCCAAAGTGCTGGGATTACAGGGGTGAGCCACTGTGCCCGGCCTCTACTATTTTTTAAGCAGCTGGTTGTTATGTCAGCTAGAGAGCTGTGAGATATTCTGTTGTAGGAAACTTGTAGGTCATATTTGGTAATGAAATGGAAAGATGTCTAAGTTACATGGAAAATGTCCTTTCCAGCACAGCTTGAATAAATAGTGTCACACAGGATGCCTGGGACAGCGTGGCTTGTTTTCATGTCGATGGTATAATGTGTATTTGAACGTGTCCCTGTGTTAGCCTGTTTTTCTCACATGCTTTTTCTCCCGCTTTGTAATTGTAGGAGAAAACCAAAGAACTAGCAGAGAAGCAGGCGCCACTGTGAGTATGACCCGGTTACCATACCCGTTTCTTACCCAGGTCCCGGGGGCCGGCACTTCCTGGTGGAGCCAAGTCCCGAGGGGCCTCCCCACACCTTGCAGTCAGCTGTGGGCTGTGTCCTTCCATCTGAGCCGCTTTTTTTGCTCCTTTAGTCATCACCCTGGGAAGCTCTGAGTTGGGAAATTGCTTCAGGGCACCCTTAAGACTGGATGGGTGAAGTCCTCTTTTTTTGTTTATTTTTGTTTTGTTTTGTTTTTTTGAGAGGGACTCTCACAGTGTCGCCAGGCTGGAGTGCAGTGGCGTGATCCAGGCTCACTGCAATCTCTGCCTTCCAGGTTCAAGGGATTCTCCTGCCTCAGCCTTCTGAGTAGCTGGGATTATGGCACCTGCCACCACATGCCTGGCTAATTTTTGTATTTTTAGTACGGATGGGGTTTCACCATGTTGGCCAGGCTGGTCTCCAACTCCTGAACTCAAGTGACTTGCCCACCTTGGCCTCCCAAAGTGTTAGGATTACAGGCATGAGCCACCATGCCTGGCCTTTTTTTTTTTTTTAGGAGAATCTTTACAGTTGTATTAATTTGTTTATTTTTCACTTTTATTTTAAGTTCAGGGGTACAAGTGCAGCTTTGTTACATAGGTAAATGTGTGTCATGGGGGTTTGTTGTACAGATCATTTCATCACCCGGGTATTAAGCCTAGTACCCATTAGTTATATTTCCCAATCCTCTCCCTCCTCCTAGCTTCCACCCTCTGAAAGGCCCCAGTGTGTGCTGTTCCCCTCTCTGTGTCCATGTGTTCTCTTCATTTAGCTCCCACTTGAAAGTGAGAAGGTATTTGGTTTCTGTTCCTGGGTTAGTTTGCTAAGCATAATAGCCTCTAGCTCCATCCATGTCCCTGCAGAGGGCATAATCTCGTGCCTTTTTATGGCTGCATGAGGCCCTATTTTGAGCCTTCTCCTCCTTCGCTGTTCCCTGATTCTGTGTTAAAACTGACGTGCTCCTTCAGGGAAAGGCGCAGCCCCTGGGTTAGAGGCAGGGCTGTGTACCGCCACTCTCCAACGGCTGTTTGCACAGAAAGCACTATCTCTACCCTAGACTCTGTTGGGGCACTTGGGAAACCATTTGTGTGGATCTGGTATAGATGTGCAGCCCCCGGGGCCCACACTCCCATTCTTGAGTGGACCCTAGAGAGCCACCTGCTCATGGAGGGCAATGTGTCCGCACGGGAGCTGAAGCTGTCACGTGTCTCCTCCAGGCAGAGGGCTCAGCGGTGGCAGGGAATGACCTTCAGCCACTGCCCTCTCAGTGCGGCTGAATCCAAGACAATGCTGGGAAAAAGTGCGCAGCACAGTGTGATATTAAATGTGTGTGCGCGCATGCGAGAATGATATTCACAGCCAAGCCAACCTGTTTAAGATAAACATGTGAGATGACACTGACGAAGGCAGAGTGGAAGGTCGTGGTGGCCACACTGGGCAATAAGGGAGGGGATGCATCTGGGGGGCTCAGGCTGCACAGCTGGCAGCACCACCTTAAGTCAGGCTGTGGTATGCAGAGCTTTGTGTGATTCCCATCTGTGCCTGTATTAATCTGTTCTCATGCTGCTAATAAAGACATACCCGAGACTGGGTAATTTATAAAGGAAAGAGGTTTAATGGACTCACAGTTCCACATGGCTGGGGAGGCCTCACAATCATGGCAGAAAGCAAAGGAGAAGCAAGGGCACGTCTTACATGGCAGCAGGCAAGAGAGCGTGCGTGGGGGAAATGCCCTTTATAAAACCATCGGATCTGGTGAGACTTATTCGCTATCATAAGAACAGCACAGGAAAAACCTGCCGCCATGATTAATTATCTCCCACTGGGTCCCTCCCACATGTGGGAACTGTGGGAGCTACAGTTTAAGATGAGATCTGGGGGTCACAGCCAAACCATATGAGTGCCCCACCTACCAGAATGGTCCATCTATAAAGTCCATTATTCCCATATGTGCCTGCTGATGTCCACCCTGGGTCCATTTTTCTTTCAAAGGTAGGAGGGACAGGCATGGGATAGGTTGGGGACCACTTGCCTGGAGTCCCCAGCATCCCTGCTCTGCCTGGCCCAGGGAGAGCTGAGCACCGAATACCTTCCACTTTCACTCGCAAACACCTGCTCCCCAGAGCAAGGTCCTGATGCCATGCTTTGGGGGTGGCTCCCAGCCTCTCAGGTCTATGACTTTGTGGGGAACCCAGGCTCTGCCTCCCAGCTGGCAGGAGGGGGCTCCAGACAGCATGGAAGGGTGATGGACAGCCTGACCCATGGCACGGAGGTGGCCCAGGCCTGGACCCCCACAATGGCACCTGACGTCTTGTGGGTTTTCAATGTTGAGGAGAAGTGTGCATGGGAGTTGAGACTGGGCCCAGCAATGGCATGGTGGCCTCCCTCTGGGGCTTTGCTCCAGGACAGCTGGAGTTCTAGGGTTGAGGCAGGGTGTAGAGGGGATAGGAGTGTACCCAGCCCTCATCAGGGTCCCTTCCACCCCAGCACCTGTTAGTTGGGCAGCCTTCTGTCTGAAGCACAGATCTGAGTGGACCCAGCTTCCTCATTGATGGGAAGGCCTGGGCCTTCCCTGCCGCAGCTGTGTGCTCGCACTGTGCCTTCCGGGATTGTCATTGTTAGGGCCTAAAAACAGCCCTGTTTCTATCCCTCATGCATGCCTGGGGGCTTTTTCCTTTTTCCTTTGTAAGATAATGACTCACTTCCCACACAGAACAGTACAGAATCCGTCACTCACCCATGAAGCCACACCTGAAACTGATGTGATGGTGATGATGATGATTTGGGATTTAATATTGATTTTGCCCTGTTTACCTCAAACCTTTGTGCTCTGTGTTTCAAAACTGTGAATGACCGTTGAATTTGACTAAATCGTTTTCTGCATCTGTGATCATCATATTTTCCCCCTTTAATCTGTTAACATGGGGTGCTACATTCCTAGGTTTTCTTTCTTTTTTGAGACACGATCTGCATTCTGGAGTACAGTGGCACGACCTCTGCTCACTGCAACCTCCATCTCCTGGGCTGAAGCGATTCCTGCACCTCAGCCTTTAAGCAGCTGGGACTACAAGTGTGCACCACTACCTCCGGCTAATTTTTGCGTTTTTCATGCCCAGCTATTTTTTGTATTTTTTGTAGAGATGGAGTTTCACTATGCTGCCCAGGCTGGTCTTGAACTCCTGAGCTCAAGCAGTCCTCCTGTCTCAGCCTCCCAAAGTGTTGGGATTAGAGGCGTGAGCCACTGCGCTCCGCCTGTATTTGTAATATTTTGAGGGGCCTCCGTACTGTTTTCTGTAATGGCTGTGCTAATTTATATTCCCGCCGACAGCATGCAGTCCTTGCCAACACCTGTGATCTGTCATTGTTTTGATAATGGCCGTTCCAGCAGGAGTGAGGCGGCGTCTTGTGGTTTTGATTTGAATCTCCCTGACGATTAGTGGCGTTGACTGTTCTTTTAATTAGGATTTTCCCATCTGAATTTATTGGTAAAACTGGTCTATGAATGTTTTCTTTTTGCATTGTCCTTGTCTGATTTTAGTGACAAGGCTCACAGAACCTGAGTTGGGGAGCTTTCTCTGTCTCTTATTTCTGTTCATATGAGGTGAGGACTGACCCTGAAAGTTTTCGAGAAAAACATCTGGGGCAGCGCCCTCCGGGAGGAAGACCCCTGTTTGCTGAATCCCTGTCTTTAATGATTATTGGTTTATTTCTTTTGTCTTTCTTCTCTTTTCTTTTCTTTTTTTTGAGTCAGGGTCTCGCTCTGTTGCCAGGCTGGAGTGCAGTGGCACCATCCCATTTCACTGCAATCTCTGCCTCCCAGGTTTAAGCAATTCTCCTGCCTTAGCCTCCTAAGTATCTGGGATTACAGGTGCCCGCCACTGCACCCAGCTAATTTTTGTATTTTTAGTAGAGATGGGGTTTCACCATGTTGACCAGGCTTCTCTTGAACTGCTGACATCAAGCAAGCCGCCCACTTTGGCCTCCCAAAGTGCTGGGATGATAGGCGTGAGCCACGCTTCTGGTCTGTCCTGATGATTCTTACTGCCCTAGAATCTTCCTTTCCCTGGGGGGAGCACCACATCTGCTTTCACTGGTTTACTGTTCACCTGATGAGTTTCTTCCATGCCCGTACATGAGACCATGGGAAGTTTACGTTCACCCTTTCTGTGTCCTGTTGTTTTATTTTTTGAAAGCAATTGTTTATTCACCTGACTTATCTTTGTTAACAGGCAACTTGAATCTTTATTGCCATTCCTGATGTCTTTGGCCACATTTTTACCATCTGTTTTGCACTATTTTCTATGCCTTTTGCCTTTAATTTTTATACTTTTCTGTTTGGTTGTATTTTTTTTTTTTTTGAAACGGAGTCTGGCTCTGTTACCCAGGCTGGAGTACAGCGGCGCGATCTCAGCTCACTGTAATCTCTACCCCCAGGGTTCAAGTGAGTCTCGTGCCTCAGCCTCCTGAGTAGCTGGGATTACAGGCACATGCCACCAGGCCTGGCTAATTCTTATATTTTTAGTGGAGACAGGGTTTCACCATGTTAGCCAGGCTGGTCTTGAACTCCTGACCTCACGTGATCCACCCGTCTCGGCCTCCCAAAGTGCTAGGATTACTGGTGGGAACCACTTTACCCAGCTTCTGACTGGATTTTTTAAAAATTCCCCCCTTTCCTTCTTTATTAGTTTCAAAGTAATTCTGAAAATATGAATATCTTCATCTTTTTGTGGAACACTAGATCTTAGGATGCTTTGACCCCCATCTTCACTTCTGGGATTTCATTTTATTACTTATCCTATTCCAGCTTCAGCTTGCTTTTAACACTGTGGTGTCCCAAATCATTCTTTGTTTTTACTTCATTTAATTTAATTAATTGTTATTATTTTTTGAGATAGGGTCTCACTGTGTTGCCCAGGCTGGAGTACAGTGGTATAGTCACAGCACACTGCAGCCTCAACCTCCTGGGCTCAATTGATCCTCCCACCTCAGCCTCCCGAGTAGCTGGGATTACAGGCGTGCACCACCATACCCTGGCTTATTTTTTGATTTTTTTTTGTACAGACAAGACTCAAGTGATCCTCTTGCTTTAGCCTCCCAAGGTGCTGGGATTACGGATGTGAGCCACCACACGTGGCCCCCAAAGAGCACGTCTAACAGCTTGTTACAATATATTCACCATTTCATTTCCCTTCTTTTTTTTTTTTTTTTTGAGATGGAGTCTCACTCTGTAGCCCAGACTGGAATGCCGTGGCATGATCTGGGCTCACTGCCACCTCTACCTCCCTGGTCCCGGTTCAAGCAATTCTCCTGCCTCAGCCTCACGAGTAGCTGAGATTACAGGAACACGCCACCCTGCCCAGCTAATTTTCATATTTTTAGTAGAGATGAGGTTTCACCATGTTGGCCAGGCTGGTCTCGAACTCCTGGCCTCAGGTGATCCACCAGCCTCGGCCTCCCAAAGTGCTGGGATTACAGGCGTGAGCCACTGTACCCAGCTTCTTTCTTTTTCTCTCTTTCCTCCTTCTCTTTCTCACTTTCTTTCTGGGTAGGATGGCACTGGCTGAGCTGTCTGTAGTTTGCTTTCTCACTCACGACCTCTCCAGGTGGGTGGATGTGGCTGACCTGCTTTTTGGGGCACGCCGTTCCCTGGTCCTCTCCTGATGGACGTGATAGGCATGTGCTGGCCGTGGCTGGCCACCCACGCTCTCGTCTCTGTGCTCCTTGTGGGCCGTGTGTTTCCATGGCCTTGGCTCCCAGGGCTGGGACTCCAGTGCCGCGTTCCCTCCCTTCACCTGCAGGAGATGCCCACACCCTGACCGGCCTGCCCCAGTCAGCTGCACCCGTTCCTCCTGCCAGGCTGGGCTGTCCCCACCTGAGTGCCCTTCCCTCTCCCCTCTTCTAGGACAACTTATTATTCCTTTTCCACCAGACCTGCTCCTCTGTCCAGACAGGCCTGGATAGGATGGGCTGGATCTTCGTCATTCCCTGGGCCCCCACTCACGTGGCCCCAGGGTGGCAGGTGGGGGGCATTCAGCACTGACCTGGCCCGGGTTTGATCCTGAAACTCCAGCTGCAATGTCTGGTTGTTTATTTTCCTGGAGAGGCCTATCTATCCTCTGGGTTCTGGGGAAAATTGAGAAGGGCAGTAAATGTTGAAAACAAGACAGAATTAGTCTCTGAAGAGCCCAGCGAATCCTTGTTTAACTGCATAAAGCTTCTGCCCATCTGCAGACATGCATGTCCTTCAAGCCAGTATCCAGAATGGGCAAAAAGGAGCAGGACTTTGAGCTGTGCCAGATACACGAGCAGGCAGCAGACTTGCTTAGCCACCAAAACAAGGAGAGACAGTCTCAGGCTGGTTTCTTCCCTCCTGCAGTGCGAGCGCACGAGAGAGAGAGGTCAACATTGTTTGTGGACAAAAGTGAAGTGACATCAGAGAGAGCAGACAACTCTTTGGGCACCAGGGAGAATCTGGGACGCAGCCTGGGCTTCCTCCCTCTGCCCTTCTTGGCTTCCCAGCTGGGCAAAGAACTGGAAGGAAAACAGGGCCTCAGCCCTTCCCAGATGCCCTCCCGAATGGCTGCCTGAAGGTCCTGGTGACTTTTTCTGTGGGCTTGGCACCTTTTGAAGGACCCCAGGCTAGGTTCACATACCTGGGACCGTGTGCGTGGTGGTCACTCTGACAGCCATCCAGCCTTGAGCCTGGCTGTGCCCCGGGCCTGGGGGCAGGTACTGGGCTTGCACCATGCTCTGAGACCAGCAGAGTGGCAGTCGCCAGGCTCGCCCCTTAGAGTCCCCCCAGTAAGGGACACAGGTGACGAGGGGTCCTCGGGCCAGCCACGGGCCAGGCAGCAGGGCCGCCCTCCACACCCCAGGCAGACCCGAGTCAGATCTACGTGGTTTGATCTGTTTGCAAAAGGATCCCTCCTGCTCACTGCGCAGGGGCACTCAGCTGTTTGTGTCTGCCAGGTACGATTGTGGAGGCTTGTAGATGAATGCATCCTCTGAGCTGCTGGGACCCCTGGGCGTCCCAGGCAGCCTGTCCAGTGGCTTAATGCTGAGCTGGTGCATGGACCAGACAAGGAACCTGTGAGAAAGATGTGTAGCTGGCATTTTAAATGAAGAATTACCCTGGGATCTCAGCGCAGCCTCGCTGTATCCACCCCTCAGACGTTCCAAGAGGCCGACTGAGGACACTAGAAGGCAGTTTCAAGTCACACCAGACAGACACATCCTGGGGCTGGTGCCCAAGAGATGGGGGAGAAAGGGTTTGGGAGCTCTGAGCTTGGAAGCCAGCCTGATGATGGAGGCTGCTGCCGAGGGAGGAGGCGGCTCTGATGTTGCCGTCATCCCCTGAAAAGGGAGCACTGAGCCGTGGAGGCAGCAGGCCTGGGATGGAAGAGCCTTCCACCCCTACCTGCATCAGGCTGGCGAAGGAGGAGCCTGAGCTACTGCTTTTGTTACTCAGAGTAACAACCAACTCCATGGATACAGAAGCAGGGCCAGGCATGGTGGCTCATGCCTATAATCCCAGCTCTTGGGAGGCCAAAGCAAGAGGATTGCTTGAGGCTAGGAGTTCAAGAGCAGCCTGGGCAACATAGCAAGATCCCATCTCTAAAAAAAACACTTTTTAATAATTAGCCAGGGATGGCAGTGCATGCTTGTAGTCCCAGCTACTTGGGAGGCTGAGATGGGAGGATCACTTAAGCCCAGAAGTTGGAGGCTGCAGTGAGCTATGATTGCATCACTGCATTCCAGCCTGGGTGAAAGAATGAGACCCTTGCCTCTAAATAAATAAATAAATAAACAAATAAATAAATAAATAAAAAGAAAAGAAAAAAGAGACAAAGAGACTGTGCCAAGAAGTTTGTGGTAGAAACCTGGCCCAGCCCTATTCCCCCATACAGATCTCAGAGGCAACCTTGATGAATGGTGTCCGGTGTCGTTTTTTTGTGGCTTTTTTTTTTTTTTGAGACGGAGTCATGCTTTGTCATCCAGGCGAGAGTGCAATGGCGAGATCTCAGCTCACTGCAACTTCTACCTCCTCGGTTCAAGTAATTCTCTTGCCTCAGCCTCCTGAGTAGGTGGGATTACAGGCGCCCACCACCGCACCAGGCTAATTTTTGTATTTTTAGTAGAGATGGGGTTTTGCCATCTTGGCCAGGCTGGTCTTGAACTCCTGATCTCAGGTAATCTGCCTGCCTCGGCCTCCCAAAGTGCTGAGATTAAAGGCGTGAGCCACCATGCCCGGCCTCAGTTTGGGTTTCTAACGATTGCCTCTGGGGCTTCAAATCTCATGCTTTGCCTGCTACCCCATGATTCATGGACTTTTTCTGACTTCCTGCTTTAATAAAGTAGCAGTTCATCTTGCCTTGTGCACCTCCCAAAATGGCTCTATTATTGTTTATTTCCTTTGGTAATTACCTTGTTAACTTAAGTAATATAATGGAACTGACATTTCTTGTTCTAAAAACTATGGACCCACCCCCACCCCCATGCACGCATACAGGTTGAACACACACATATTTGCACGCATTCTCTCTTAGCATTCACAGCTACTTTATGACCTCATTCCAAAAGAAAAGGCATGCAAGCTGTTAATTTACCAAGGTTTTTTACCAGTGGCTGTGGCGCCCGGCTGTCTCCCCTGCCAGGTTTGTAGGGGCCTCTGGCTGTTGGGTGTTGTGGGTGGGTGCCAGGTGGGTACATATATTGTCAAATGTCCCCACCCAGCAGTGTCAGGTTGATGGTTGCAGTTGTTGTCAGTGTCCTATGAAAACGTGTGTCCTTGTGTAGACAGAGTGCTAGGTTCAGCCTCCTGGGTGTCAGGTCCCCGCATAACTCTTAGTCTTTCTGTCTTGGTAGCCAGGAGCCCGTCTCGCTGGCCAGCTGCGCCATGACTGACCTGGTTCCGGACCTGCAGCCCATTCTTTTCTGGATGTCTAACTCCATTGAGCTCCTGTATTTTATCCAGCAGAAATGCCCACTCTACATGCAGAGCATGGAGGAGCAGCTGGACATCACAGGTATGGCTGGCGCCCCAGGCAGGGGAGTGTGGCAGCTCCTCTCCATCCTCGGGACCGAGTTGGCCATAATAGCAGGGATGGACTCATGCTGGGGGCTTTCTTAGCCCCTGGGCTGGTGTGTGTCAGCCCCTCAGGGACGGCCCGTGAGGCTGGTGCTGGTGACGTGGGCCAGTCAGGCACTTCCTGCCCACAGTGCCTTGGTGCTCAGGCTGTCCCCATCATCCCGTGTGCTCCGTGCGGTGGTGTCCCCTTGACCACAGCCCCACTCTGTTCTGCTTGCAAGAGGTCCTAGGGAGGCACACAGGTTAGTAGGGGAGACACAGATGCCACTGTGAACCAAATGCAAGGGACTGTAGAGAGAGTATCTGCCCTCACCCGCCACCTGTTCCAAGACTCACCATTTTTCCAGAAGGACAGATGATGCCAGTCCTCATTGTGAAACTGTAGATCATGTCGGTTTCACAGATTACAATGTGGGAAATATACATTTCAGGATTTCTTTTTTTTTTTCTTTTTTGAGCTGGAATCTCGCTCTCACCCAGGCTGGAGTGCAATGGTGCGATCTTGGTTCACTGCAACCTCTACCTCCCAGGTTCAAGCAATTCTTGTGCCTCAGCCTCCTGAGTAGCTGGGATTACAGGTGCCTGCCACCTCGCCTGACTAGTTTTTGTATTTTTGGTAGAGATGGGGTTTTACCATGTTGGCCAGGCTGGTCTTGAACTCCTGACCTCAGGTGATCCTCCTGCCTGGGTCTCCCAAAGTGATGGGATTACACCTTGAGCCACACGCCTGGCCAACATTTCAGGATTTCTGAAATGCAGTAGGAAGTGTTCTGAAAATACTAAGGGAGTGGAATTCCGACGGGGCAGTTGACGGTGGCGGGGGTGGTTTGTGGGGAAGGCGGCGTGGGGCCGGCCCGGAGGCCGGGGTAGGATTTTGGCCGGCAAGTCTGCTGAGGCCTGTGTGGGGCCTGGAATGGAACCAGGTGGGGCAGCAGGACTGTGCCGCTGTGCTGCGGAAGTGACGAGTGGGCACCTAGGGGACTGGGGCCAGAGCCTCTTGTGAAGGGCTTTGGTTCTAACCACCACAGCCTTGCTATGCACCCTCTGCCCACACATCTGTGGGGCGTGCTGTCAGGCGGGCCCCATGCTGTAGAGTCCTGAGTGGCCGTGGCCTGGTGGCCCTGCCTCTGGAGGGCCCAGGTCAGTGAGTGGCGCATTCGGAGCTGCCCCAGGCTGTGTCTCTGAGCTGTGAGGGAGGCCTGGGGCGCTCCCATGGGCTCGGTCTACCAGATGCTGTGGGTTCTCTGTGTACTCAGCTGTGTCCCTGTCCCGGGAGGGGGCTGGGGCTGGGGCTGGGGCTGGGGCTGTGGCTGCATCTGAGACAGCCCTGAGGACACAAGGCCAGGCAAGGTCCTGGCAGGGCTGAGTCAGGGGTGCTGGGGCCCTGCTGTGCCCCCCATGCCTTAGGGGCAGCTTTTCTGAGAGGAGAGGCTCTTGATGGCAAGAGGGAGGTGCCAGGGCATCTGCACAGTGACCCTGTGGTGGGACAGGCTCCTCCATTGTGTAGGGCCCAGTCCTCAGCCTCCGGGCGGCGGCCGGGCTGCAGAGACCAGGCTGGACTAAAGGTGCGTGGAGGAGGTCAGGCCAGCCCTGGCCATGAGGTCGTGGGGTGGGGCCCCCACTCCTGGGGGAGGCAGAGCCAGCTGGGATCTGTCCTCATTCCTTCCTGCTGGCCATGGTTCCTTCTCCCCTCCTTCACAGGGAAGGGAATGTGGGGCCCTGCCAGGGGCTCCCTGGCCTGGGAATTGGGGCTGCCTCCGATATGTGGGGGTAGCATCGACCCCTCTGGCTCCGGTGGTCATCCAGGCCTCTGGCCTGCAGCCTTAACCCCCACGTGACGGGGCAGCCCTGCCTGTCCACGAGGCCTGGATCTAGGGCAGACCTTTCCTCTGGCTTTTTTCTGGAAAGTGACATAAATGACTGTGGGTCCTTAAGCCTCCAAGCAAGGTCCCCACATCCAGCTGCCTGGCGCAGGCCTCCCCTTGGGCACCCGGCCTCCCGGGACTCCAGTGCCCGTCACCTCTCCTGGCACACCTGACTCTGGCATCCTCTAGCGCTGGAGTCACAGCTGGCAGGCGGGCCCTGGGATGGAGGAGGCTCTGGGGTTGCAGCCCACCAAGGGCGACCCTCAATGACCTTGCGGTGCACTTGGTCCTTCTGTGTGACACGGGGATGGGGGCAGGTTAGGGGCCCCTTTTGTTCTGGCCCCCACAGAAAGACTCAGCTCTGGGACCTGTGACTTTTGGGCTCCTCATTCCTGGCGAGTTCCTGGCCAATGTTCCACGTGGCTTCGTGGCTGCCTGGGTTTGGTGACCTCAGGCAGCTGGGTCCCATGTGGTCCCCGTGTTGGCTGCTTTTCATGGGAAAAATTGCTCTGGGCTGACGGAGCTGCTGCCTTTGGTCTTGGGAGGAAGTTATTTTTGGTCAGGGGCCTGGGTGGCGTTTGGCCCAGTGGTGGGAGTGGGGCCCAGAGACGCCCACAGGCTCCGGGTGTCGAGGGCCAGGCAGACGCCAGGGAACGGAGTGGGAAATAGCCCCAAGGAGGGGCTGGTGGGGGTGAGGGGGTCAGAGCCACGTCCAGCCTCCGGACCCTCTGCAGGAAATGTCTGTGGGAAGAATTGGGAGAGCAGAGCTGTCGCTTCCTGAGAGCAAGTCATGTGGCTGTTGTCCTTCCCCAAACACTGTTTGTCCAAAGCTGTGACCCAGGCCCCTCCCTTGCCACCTCACAACTTCTTCGTGTGTGTCTAGGATTCTCCTGTCTTCTCTCTTCGTGGCTGAGGCTCAGCGCCTTCTTCTTTAGGGACAGGGCCAGCTTCCTCAGGGGTCCTGGGGCTTTGGGGGCAGGCCAGGGGCACCGGCTAGTGTGTCCCTTTAACGGCCTGTGGGCGTGGAGCTCCTCAGAAATCCCCACCGGCCATGGTACCACAAGCAGAGGCGTCTCCGGGAGGGGGTTAGAAATGGAGTCTCAGGGCCGGGCTCACGCCTGTAATCCCAGCACTTTGGGAGGCCAAGGTGGGCAGATCAGTTGAGGTTAGTAGTTCAAGACCAGCCTGGCCAACATGGTGAAACCCCGTCTCTACTAAAAATACAAAAATTAGGCATGGTAATGGGTGCCTGTAATCCCAGTTACTCAGGAGGCTGAGGTAGGAGAACCACTTGAACCTGGGAAGCAGAGGCTGCAGTGAGCTGGGTTCTGTGCCATTGCATTCTAGCCTGGGAGACAGAGTAAGTCTCCGTCTCCAAAAAAAAAGAAAGAAAGAAATGGAAGCTCGGGGCCAAGTGTGGTGGGGGGTGCATGTCTGTAAGCCCAGCACTTTGGGAGGCCAAGGGAGGCAGATCGCCTGAGCCCAGGAGTTCCAGACCAGCCTGGGCAACATAGTGAGACCCCCATTTCTACCAAAAATAAAATAAAAGAAGAAATGGAATCTCAGGCCCTTGGGGGGTGGTTGGAGCCTGCTCTGTGGCTTTGTTCCGCACAGTCCCTGCCACCTCCTCCTCCTCCTGTCATTCCCATGGCCCTGTTTCCCTCTTCCCACCAGTGCCCTGCCCTTGCCCAGGGAGTGACGTGGGGCTGGGCTCTCAGACCTGGCAGCCTGAGGCAGCTGGGGGCCAGGGCACCAGGACAGGTGGATGGGTCAGAGCTCAGCCTCCTGCCCTGCCTCCCTGCTGCCGTGGTGTGAATATCCTCGGCCAGCATTCACTGTGGGCACCATCGGGCCACCTTGCACGTCTCCCAAGCATGGAGGCTTCTGGGCACAGTGTCGAGGTTGGCAGAGCCTAAGAGCCCCTCACTGCCCCAGACCCTGGGGTCCCTCCAGGTGCCCTGCCTGGGTCCCAGATGTGACCCCATGGGCCAGGCACTAGGGGTGCCTCACAGGTTCTTGGGGAATGGGCTTGGTGGGCGGGGGCCAGGCAGCCCCGAGCCCCTGAAGGAGGAGGAGCACCACCCACAGCGGAGCGAAAGTGACGGGGGCTTGTCCAGGGGCTTGACGTAGCATTGTCCTGGTGGTGAGTGGGCAGAGGGTCGGCCGGGCCTGTGCTCCTGGGAGGCTGGTGTCAGGGTGATTGTTGGCCTGGCTCACCAGGCGCCACCCATGCAGCCCCAACAGGCAGCCCTGATGGTGCCGCCCCTCTGCCTCTCCTGTAAGGAGGCCCCACAGGAGGGAGAGGAGGGGAGCTGTGACCGTCTACCCGGCTGCACTAGGAACACCACCATGACTGCCCTTCCGCAGTCCTGGGAGAGAATGAAGGCGCCCAAAGGTGGATGTCCAGGGTCCTGGCCCCTTCCCTGGGTGCTGATGGGACCCCCAGTCACTGAGACCACCAGATGCCCCCTCACTTTCTGGAAGCCCCCGGGGAAGGCTCCACCCTGTCGGGGGCCTCTTGACTTCACAAGAGCCCCCACCCAGAGGGCAGGAGCCACCCGGTGACCACCGTCACCACTCCCCCAGGGGCGGCTCCCCCAGTCTCAGCTCCAGCTGCCCCGGCTGACACCCAGGAGTGGGGGTGAAATAGGTGATTTGGACTTTTTCTTCCTGAAAGACTGTTACGATTCCACAGCGTGGTAGCCACTCACGGGCTGCTGCCAGAGTCCTTTGACCCGTGTTGCGAGCAAGAAGTGACCTGTGGGGAGGGGTTAGGACCTGTTATTTTGGGTGCAGTTGGTTGTAACAGAAAACTCATGCAGAACATCGGAGTGAATGAGCGCTTGGGCTGGGCTGGGCTGGGCGTTGCAACATTGGGTGTCTGGACCCCTCCTGCCCCCTCCCCAGCATTCCTGGCCCCAGGTAAGGGCGGTGGCAGGTTTGCTGTGCTCCTCCAAGCCAGGGCCCAGGGTCCCTCTGCTGGTTGATCACATCTGGACCCCAGATGGGCACACTGGGCGGAGCTGGTGGCCAGGAGGGAGCTGGCAGCCGGCTGAGTCGCCACTGTCCACTGTGCCCCTTGTGACTGTTGGTGTGGCTGTTTCCCCGCAGGCTCGAAGGAGTCGCTCTTCTCCTGCACGCTGACGGCCAGCGAGGAGGCCATGGCGGTGCTGGAGGAGGTGGTGCTCTATGCCTTCCAGCAGTGCGTCTACTACGTCTCCAAGGTGCACGGGACAGGAACTGCTTCTGCACTCAGGCAGCTCTTGGGATGAAGCAGGACACAGGCTTGTGCCTGTGGCTCTCCTAGGGGCCTTCTGGGGGACTGAGGGAGGGGACTGTGACAAGCTCCACTTCAGCAGGGAGCAGTGGCTGCAGGTCCTGCACAGGACTGTCTGCACCCCCACACCCCCACCCACTCTTCCCCAGGTCAAGCAGAAACCCTAGAACCATCCTGGCTCCCTCTTTCCCTTGCCTTGAAACACTTGCCCTTCCTGCCAGTGTTTTGAGGGTCAGCGATGGGTGGGGGAAGCCCCAGCATGGGAAGTGAGGGATGAGGTCAGGGAGGCCCCAGCAAGGGGTTCAGGGGACGTGGCACTGTTATCACCCTGGACCCGTGGGTGCCAGAGGTGCTGCCGCCAGTCCCCCTGTGGCCCTGGCCAGCTTGGGGTGCATTGGGGGTGCGGTGAGCCACTTTCCTGGGGAGTGGTGGCTGTCCCGTTATTACCCACAGGTGTCTCCAGCCCCTTCATTGGAGCCCATCCTCCCAGGTGCCACCTTTGTGTGCCTTCTGAGGTCATCTGTGCCTTGGACAGGGGCAGATCCCCCTGAGCCCCCTGCACCCCACCTCTGCTCCCAGCAGCCCCAGGAGGCATCTCCTGCACCCCCACACCCCGCACTGGACATTTGCAAAGCCGTGGCCTGTCCAGCAGGAAGCCACCGAGCCCGGGTCCCTGTGAGAAGTGCGTGGGTGGGAAGCTCGCTGGGTCAGGCCCGCGTTTGGCCACCAGCGCTCCTGGAAATGCTGGCTGCTGTTCTCCTCTCACCCCCTCCACAGTCCCTGTACATCTGCCTCCCGGCACTCTTGGAGTGCCCCCCGTTTCAGATGGAGCGCCTCGAGAGCTGGTCCTCGGCCCCCGAGCTGCCCGAGGAGCTGCGCCGTGTGGTGTCCGTGTACCAGGCAGCCCTGGACCTCCTGCGGCAGCTGCAGGTGCACCCTGAGGTGGCCTCGCAGATGCTCGCCTACCTCTTCTTCTTCTCCGCGACCCTGCTCCTCAACCAGCTGCTCGACAGGGGTGAGGGCCTTGTGTGGGGCTGGGGGTCGGGGGCTTACATTCCTAGACATGATAGCTGCCGGCTCCTCCCTCACCGCTCCTGGGGACGGCTCTGCCCTTGTCGGGGCTCCTGCTTCCTGAGCATCTGGTGCCCCTGGGGAGTGGGAGGCTGGGGGAACATGGGGACAGATTGCCACAGTGCATTCTGTAGGAGCCAGGGTCCCATCAGGGTCTCAGAGAAGCCACGGCCGAGAGGTCTGCCCGGGGCCCCTTCCCTGTGACAGGGAGGGAACGGGCTCAGGGCATCACCGGACTGTCCCATAACTACCTGGTGGACACGTCAGCCAGGATGGAACCCCAGGTCTGTGCAGCTGTAGACTGGCCTTGGACCCTGCCTCGGGGAATGACTTCCTCCATCACCTGCAGGGTCCAGGGACACTGGTCACTCCCAGCCAGGGCCACTGTGGGGGCATGGGGAGACCCCGGTGGGGGCAAGCCCACGGCATCTGTGTGTGGGGGTGGGAGAGGGTCCCAGCCAGGGGCTGCGCTGTGGAGTCAGTGGCTCTCACAGCCCACCCTGCCCTGCTACATTCATCTCCCACTGCATCCCTGCTCCAGAGAGGGGTTTGAGGCTGGTCAGTTGCCTTGGAAACCTAGGGAAGGTCTCCTGCCTGTCATCGAGCTGTGATGTCCTCAGTGGCCCAGAGCTGGGGAGGGCAGGCTCTAGGGACAGGCCTGTGTCTGTGTCCCCAGGGAGGGCAGCCCCAGCATCACCCTCCCTCCCTCCCTACCCAGGCCCGTCGCTGAGCTGCTTCCACTGGCCCAGAGGCGTCCAGGCCTGTGCTCGCCTGCAGCAGCTCTTGGAGTGGATGCGGAGCGCTGGCTTCGGGGCGGCCGGAGAGCACTTCTTCCGCAAGCTCTCCTGCACCCTCAACCTGCTGGCCACGCCCAGGGCCCAGCTCATCCAGGTAGTGGGAGCGCATGGGAGGCGGGGAGGGGCGGGGCCACACACTGTGGGTCCCTGGCTCACAAACCAGGCCTGCGGTAATTAGCAAAGTTGCTTCCATTCCATGGCTGTCTCCAACTGGGGTAGGCAGGATAATGGCCCAAAAGATGTCTGAGACCTGTGACCCCGTTACCCACAAGGCAAAGACGAGATGTGACTACAATTAAGACCTTGAGATTCAGAGATGACCTGGGTGTCTGGGTGGCCCACTCCACTGCAGAGGGGTGGCTCAGAGAGAAGCAGAAGAAGAGGGGACGTGGCTCTGGAGCTGGAGGAGGGACCGGGGTCGAGCAGTACGGCGGCCTCTAGAAGCTGGAGTGGCCCCGGCTGACAGCCAGTCTAGAAATGGGACTCCAGTCCTACAACCGCAGGAACTGAATTATGGCAGCAACGGGAAGAGCAGGGAGACGGGTCCTCCCCCAGGGCCCTCCTCTTGCTGTCCGCTCTGTGAGACTCGGCTGAGCTGCAGAGCCACAGAGCTGTGAGAGTGTGCACTGATGTGTCAGAGACTGCCCCGCGTGTGGGCATTTGTCACAGAGGCAGTGGGAAACCGACATGCCCCTCCCTGCCTCCCTCGCCACTCACCACCGCCTTCCCAACGCAATCATTAATGGAAGTGAACTGATGGTTTCACATGCTGTAGGGTGATGGGAAGAGTGGCCACAGGGCGAATCGCCTGAACCTGGGAGGTGGGGTTGCAGTGAGCCAGATCACACCACTGCACTCCAGCTTGAGCGACATAGTGAGACTCTGACTCCAAAAAAAAGGAAGTGAAGCATTTTTATTTACTATAGAAAATTTGGAAAATGAGGATGTCTGGATCCCACGTGTGGTAGATTGAACACATGAATTTAGTTAGCTTCTCCTATGGTATCACTGAACAAAAGTAAAGCGATGCTTTTTAATGGCACACACCCATGAGGGCAAAGTTGTAGAGGAGACAAAAGTAATGCTATTTTGGAAGGCAGAAAGCAGATGAGTGAGGAGCCCTTGCCTTAGCAGACTGACAAAGCTGACTTGGCCAGGCACGATGGCTCATCCTGCCTGTCCTCCCAGGGCTCTGGGAGGCTGAGGTGAGAGGATCGCTTGAGGCCAGGTGTTTGAGACCAGCCTGGGCAACACGAGACCCCATCTCTACAAAAAAGAAGAAAATAAACTGACTCCTGAGAAGCCACCCAGTTTACAGGAAGCCACCAAAAGGCTCAGGAATTGGTAGCGCCAGGTACCTCTAGACAGTGATGTCGAGATGGGCTGAAACAGGAGAATATCTGATCGACATTGTGGAAAGCACCGGGGCTTGGATGGAGGAGCTGAGCCTGTAGTTCCTCTGAGGACAGTTCACACAGCCGGAAGGAAACACAGTCATCTGTTGAAAGGCGTGAGGGCTCCTGAAGGATGAGGAGAGGGCAGACTGCAGACGGTGAGCCTCACAAAAAGCTGACCTGAGGGTCCTGTTGCTTTTCCCAGGGGACATTGGCTGTCCTGGGAGAAGGTTATGGTGTGAGGCTGAGAATCCAGGCTTTATCCAGGCAGGGGCCACTGCTGGGGAAACAGAAACCTGAACAGCACAGCACTGGCCATCTCACAGGCGAGAGATAAGCTCAGAGACTTCAGGGCCTGAAATGCATGGCCGGCTTTTCCCTAAGACACTTGCAACTTTCTGAATCTCCAGGGAGTGCGATGGAGAGAGGCTTTAAAACTAAACCAAAAACTGAACAGAAGAGTGTAGGCCAGGTGTGTGGCTCACGCCTGTAATCCCAGCACTTTGGGAGGCTGAGGTGGGCACATCACAAGGTCAGGAGATCGAGACCATCCTGGCTAACACAGTGAAACCCTGTCTCTACTAAAAATACAAAAAATTAGCCAGGCCTGCTGGCACGTGCCTGTAGTCCCAGCTACTCAGGAGGCTGAGGCAGGAGAATTGTTTGAACCTGGGAGGCAGAGGTTGCAGTGAGCCGAGATCATGCTACTGTACTCCAGCCTGGGCAACAGAGCGAAACTCCATCTCAGAAAAAGAAAAAGAAAAGAAGAGTGGAATCTGTGGTGGTTTCACAATGCAGAGAGACAGAGATGAAGAGTCCAGGACCCCTTGGGAAGTAAACACCAGGCCCTCAGTGGAAACCCTGGGGTGAGAGGCAGGCATGGGGCAAATGCCTGTAGTCCCAACTACTTGGGAGGTTGAGGCAGCCATTTGAGTCCAGGAATTCAAGGCTTCAGTGAGCTATGATCACACCACAGCACTCCAACCTGGACAATAGAGGAATATCCCAACTACAAGAAAGAAAGAAAAAGGAAGGAAGGGAGGGAGGGAGGAAGGAAGGGAGGGAGGGAGGGAAGAGTGGGAGGGAGGAAAGAAGGAAAAGAAGGAATTAAGAAACAAACGAACCTTGGGGTGAGGACCCAGCAGAGGCCATCTGAGCCTTACCAAAAGCTTGCCAACCCCAGCTCAGCATTAAGCTCATCAGCAATAATGAAGATACAAAATATCCAAACCTGTGGGCTGCAGTTACAGCAGTTTTATGGGGAAAAGTTAAGCCTCATATGTATATATTAGAAAACCAGAAGGAAGGCTAAGAATGAATAATCTTGAGTCAAGAAAGAGAACGACTAATCAAACCCAAGGAGAGCAGAAGGAAATGACAGACGAGAGCTAAAAATCAGTGAAATAGGAAACAAATGTGGTTGAGATGAGCAATAAAGTCAGGGGTTGCTTGTGTGAAAAGTTGATTAAGAGTCTGAGCACAGCGGCTCATGCCTGTAATCCCAACACTTTGGGAGACTGAGGCGGGTGGATCACTTGAGTTCAGGAGTTTGAGACCATCCTGGCCAACATGGTAAAACCCTACTGCTACTAAAAATACAAAAATTAGCTGGGCGTGGGGGTGTGCACCTGTAATCTCAGCTACTTGGGAGGCTGAGGCAGGAGAATCGCTTGAACCCTGGAGGTGGAGGCTGCAGTGAGCCTAGATCACACGACTGTACTCCAGCCTGGGCGACAGAGTGAGACTGTCTCAAAAAATAAATAAAAATAAAAATAGAAAAGTTGAATAAGAGAGAAAACACAATTGCTAGTATCAGAAATAAAAAGGAGAACATCACTCAGATTCTACATTAAAAATTAAAAATTAGTAGAAAGAGGAGATCATAACCAACTTTTTGCTGATAAATTTGACAATTTAGATGAAATGAATAAATAAAAAGAATACTTATTGAAACTGGTTCAACAGGAAGTTAAAAATCTGAATAGTCCTGCATGCGTTAAAGATACTGAAAGGCCAGGTGCGGTAGCTCCCACCTGTAATCCCAGCACTTTGGGAGGCTGAGGCAGGAGGATCCCTTGAGCCCATGAGTTCAAGACCAGCCTGGGCAACTTGGCCTCTCTCTGCAAAAAATACACACAAATCTACATCTCTACAAAAAATACACACAAAAAAAGTAGGCAGGCATGGTGGTGAATGCCTGTGGTCTCAGCTACTTAGAGGGCTGAGGCAGGAGGATTCCTCGAGCCCAGGAGATTGAGGCTGCAATGAGCCGTGATTGCACCAGTGCACTCCAGCCTGGACGTCAGAAATGGGACCTTGTCTCAAAAAAAAAAAAAAAATCAAATTTATTATTTTAACACTTTCTGATGAAGAAGATTCAAGACCCAGATGGTTTCATTGATGAATTATTTTAAACCTTAAAGAAGAAATAATACCATTAGTACCCAAATTCTTACCAGAAACTAGAAGAAGAAACTATCTCGCTTGAAAACACCAGTAATACCTTGATGCCAAAACCTGAAAAGGGGGTTGTAGGAAAGGAGAATGACACACGAGAGATGGACAGCTGCATTCGTCACAGAAACACAGTTCAGACTCTCTGAGGCTGGCCCGAGCGCACTGGTGTTTATAACTACTTTATCACAACCAGATACAGATTTTGTTGTTTCTTCATTCCCATCGCTTCATTGACTAGCCTTAAAAAACAAAAACAAAAAAAAAAATCTTGGCTTTTTTTTTTTTTTTTCTTGAGACAGAATCTCACTCTGTTATTCAGGCTGGATGGAGTGCAATGGTGCCCTTTTGGTTCACTGCAACCTCCACTTCCTGGGTTCTAGCGATTCTCCTTCCTTGGCTTCCCAAGCAGCTGGGATTACAGGGACACGCCACCATGCCTGGCTAATTTTTTTATGTTTAGTAGAGACGAAGTCTCACCATGTTGGCCAGGATCGTCTGGAACGCCTGACCTCAGGTGATCTGCTCCCCTCAGCCTCCCAAAGTGCTGGGATTACAGGTGTGAGCCACTGCACCCGGCCTGACCTCAGTGTTTTGAACACTGAACACATCAAAATGGTTGAAATAAAGAAAGGCAGTACTGATGAGGAGGTGCAGTGGTTTGAACCCTCAGGTGTTCCTGGTGAGGTTGTAAATGCGCCTCACCACTTTGGAAGCCGAGCGAATGCACGTGCTGTGATGGAGCAGTTCCCTGGAAGGAAATGCTTCTGTGGGACCCTCGCCACTGCCTGCTTAGGGATGCTTCCATTGGTACCACTCGTAACCTCCCCAGCCTGGGAAAAACCCACATTATATTTATCAACAACATGAGGGATGAACAAAGTGGTATCTTCCGTACAGTGAAATACGGCAGAGCAACGTGACTGAGAAAATTCCTTCCAAGGAGCCACGGGCAAATCTCAACTGTCGGCTGGGCACTTTGGAAGCCCAAGGCAGGAGGATCACGAGCCCAGGAGTTCGAGACCAGCCTGGGTAACATAGTGAGACCCCCCCATCCATCTTTACAAAAAAATATATTTCTTAATTAGCCAGGCATGGTGGCATGCACTTGTAGTTCCCAACTACTCGGGAGGCTAAGGCAGGAGAATCACTTAAGCACAGGAGGTCTGCAGTTAGCTGTGATTGCACCACTGCACTCCAGCCTGGGTGACAGAGCAAGACCCTGTCATAAAATGATAAAATAAGGCCGGGCACGGTGGGTGACACCTGTGATCCCAGCACTTTGGGAGGCCGAGGCAGTGGATCACCTGAGATCAGGAGTTTGAGACCAGCCTGACCCCGTCTCTACTAAAAATACAAAAATTAGCCAGGTGTGGTGGCGCATGCCTGTAGTCCCAGCTACTCGGGAGGCTGAGACACGTGAATTACTTGAACCCGAGAGATGGAGGTTGCAGCGAGCTGAGATGGCGCCACTGCACTCCAGCCTGGGCAACAGAGCAAGACTCCATCTCTAAATAAATAACATAAATAAGATATAAAATACTCCTGAAAGGGGAGGTTGAGCTGATGGAGTCAGGTGCAGTGAGCGCGCCTGCAGGGCTGGAAGTGGGGTGGGCCTGCCGTGGTGCTGGAGGGGCCTGGGGCCGCTGAGCTGCTGCTACCCACCTTCTGGTTCTGGTTCTCTGGGCTGGGTACACAGGTGTGTTCTTCTGGGAGAACTCGCTGCGTTGTGCGTGTCAGGTGTGTAGTTTTCTGTGTACATGGAAAGGAAGCAGCAGCAACACTCAGGATCTCCGCCTTCCCCTGCACAACTGGGTGGGGACATTTCTTGAACCTTGAAAACAGTTCTCCTGGCTGGGGAACCTAGGCCAAGCTGAGGGCAGGAACCCCAGCCTCTTGCCCCACTTGGCAGCCAGGCCTGAGCACCCCTGCGGGAGATGGGCAGGCCCGAGTCAGCAGTGACAGCCCCAGGGGGTGAAGGATGGTGCGAGGGATTTTTCCGAGGTCGGGAAGTGCCCGCTCTGCACCCCACACCCTAACAGAGCATCCAAAGGAGACGCGGAGGGGCTGGTGGCGTGGGAAGGAGCAGACCAGGGCCCGCGGGCTGCTCCTCTGAAGGGCCAGGCTGTGAGGACTTCGGGCTTTGTGGTGGCCTTGTCTCTGTCCCATTTCCTTCTTTGTTTTGTTTTTTCAAACCCTTTAAAAATGTGAAAACCTAGCTTGGGGGCCCTATAAAAATAGGTCTCACTGGCGCTAGTTTGATGACCCCTGAAACGAACAATTCAGGGAGAGTCTTGGTGAAAAAGCCATTTATAGCCTCATAAAAATAAGAGAAGATATAGTATCCATAAAATAATAATAAGATTCTATCCATGAGAGAACAAGAGGAGTCTTGGAAAATAAAACTGTAGAAGCAGAAATAAAACGCTGTGTAGAGGGTGGGAAGCAAAGCTCCCAAGACCAGAGACCACCAGAGAGGAGGGCGAGGAGCAGGGAGAGAGGGGCAGAGGGATAGGGGAGGAGGGATGGGGGAGGGAAGTAAGAGAGAAAGGGAGAGAGAAAGGGGGGGAAGGAGGTGGGGAGAAGGGAAGAAAAGAGGGAGAGGGAGGAGGAGGGGAGAGAGATGGAGGGAGGGAGAGAGGAGGCGGGGAGAGAGATGGAGGGAGGGAGAGAGATGGAGGGGAGAGAGATGGAGGGAGAAAGGAGGAGGGGAGAGAGATGGAGGGAAGGGAGAGAAACGGAGGGAGAGAGAAAGAGAGGGAGGAGGGAGAGAAGAGGGTTCTGTTCCCTTGAAGCTGATCTCTCGGCCCTGACGGCTGGCCCCCTCTGACACCAACCCTGGACCAACCACAGAAGTGAGAGTAGACACAGTTCTAGGAACTCACAATTAAGCAGAACCACCCCTGGGCAAACCAGAGGCTTTCTTGAACTGGGGTGTGTGTGGGTGAGGGTGGGGGGGTGGAGGTGTTGAAGGAGGACCTTCTGAGGCTAGGGGGTGGTGCTGTGCCCTCGCCCCTCCTGCACAAGGCTCTTGACACCGACTGTCCGTCAGCATGGACAGCTGGTAGCTGCAGCCCAGGCCCCTGGATGTTGGCAGTAAAACTTAGGAGAAACAGGAAGCAAAGGTGAGAACAGGGAGGCCCCATCAGCAAGGCTGGCATCCAAATAGTGGGAGTCCACAAAGAGCCACAGAGGGGGTGAGGCCCGGGAGGCTGGGCCAGGGCAGCGTTTGCGTCCAAACTCCACATCCCAGGACTACAGGACACTGGGCACAGAGAAACACAGGCTTCCAGACAGGAATCAGTGCAAGGCCCATCCTGAACATTTGCACTGAGGATGCTTTCGACAGAGCAGCATGAGAGTCACAGGACAGAGTGGTGCCTGCAGAATCCAAACAGTGACGCCCTCCAGCCTGGAGTTCTGGGCCAGCCAGAGGACCGGTCCAGGGTGGGAGTGAAGACTCCCAGCACTCGGGGCAGCGGTTTTCCTGTGAGCCCCCCGTTCGAGAAGCTACTAGAAGATCTGTTCCATGGAAACAGGACGAACCAGAGAGCTGAAGAAGTGAATTCCCAAAAATAAGAACCAGCTGGGAGCCGGGAAGGGAACCCCAGAAGGACGATGATGGAGGTCCCCGGGGGCGCAGAGGCTGTTTAATTTCATGGGAGGAATTTACCCTTTCCTTGCGGCAGATGCTTTTTGACTTGCCTGGAAACTTTTCCCAGGCCGGGCACAGTGGCTCACACCTGTAATCCCAACACTTTGAGAGGCTGAGGCAGGATTGCTTGAGGCCAGGAGTTTGAGACCCACATAGTGAGACCCCCATCTCTACCAAAAAAAAAAGAAAGAAACAAAACTAATTAGCTGGACATAATGGTGCATGCCTGTGGTCCCCGTTACTCAGGAGGCTGAGGTGGGAGGATCACTTGATCCTGGGAGGTCAAGGCTGCAGTGAGCTATGAGGAAGCAACTGCACCCCAACCTAAAACAACAAAACAACAACAAAATGCTTTCCCTGCCTCCTGTCACCTGGGTGATGAATGTTCCTGCCTTCAGGTCAGGACTTTAGCCGACTTCTTTAGTGCCGTTGGAGGTAGGAATCAGATTTCACTGCTCATTTCCCAGTAGTGGTTCTCTGGTTGGCGGCCGCAGTGTAAGGTGGGCACTTGCTTGAGATGGGGGTGCGTTCCCTGGGCAGGGGCTTCCCAATGGCACCTACCGGCCTCTCCCTGGAGCAGATGCCCTAGCAAGTGCCGGGGTGAACTGCTGCTGTGACACCGTCCCCCTCACAGATGGCCCCTGGTGGGAGTGAGGACTGCAGCGCCCCTCGGCCGGCCACCCCCAGCCACCTGTGGAGGCCGCCCCTCCCGGGCTGGGGGCTGTCCCCAGAGGCCTGTGACCATGAGCTCTTTCTTGTCACCCAGATGAGCTGGGCAGCTCTGCGGGCGTCGTTCCCTGCCCTGAGCCCAGCACAGCTGCACCGGCTGCTGACTCACTACCAGCTGGCCTCGGCCATGGGCCCCATGGGCGCCTGGGAGCCAGGGGCCCAGGACAGCCCCAATGCCTTCAGGTCAGGTAAGCCCCACCCCAGGGCAGGAGGGGGCTGGGAACTTGGTGGGAGACTTGCCCCGAGCTGGACAGAGCCTGGAGGCAGCCCGAGCTCTCATCTCATCTGAAGCGAGTGTGGAAGCCCTCCCTCCTGGGGACCTCCCTGGAGGAGCCTCCACCTGGAAGACCCCCGCCCCATCCCCCACCTGGGGACCTCCAGAGCAGGGAGTCAAGAAGCCAAGAGTCCTTGGCCAAGTTCCAAACTCCAGGCTCGGGTCCTGGGTCCCCTTGTTCCTCATGAAGCTGGAGGATGGGGCCTCCCCGGTTGCATGGCTGCCCAGGAAGGGAGCAGAGGTGGCACACGGCCATGGTGAGGCATCCCTGAGCACCTGTGCTTTGTACGTGCACACGCGGGCTTCCACACAGAGGATTCTGTGTGCATATATATGTGTACACACATACATACAAGTGCATTGTATTTATTTTATTTTTTGAGGCAGAGTCTCACTCTGTCATCCAGGCTGGAGTGCAGTGGTGCAATCTTGGCTTACTGCAACCTCCGCCTCTCAGGTTCAAGCGATTCTCCTGCCTCAGCCTCCCAAGTAGGTGGGTTATAGGTGTGTGCCACCATGCCCAGCTAATTTTTGTATTTTTAGTAGATACAGGGTTTCACTATGTTGGCCAGGCTGGTCTTGAACTTCTGACCTCAGGTGATCCGCCTGCCTTGGCCTTCCAAAGTGCTGGGATTACAGGTATGAGCCACCTGGCCCAGCCAAGGGTAAATTTTATTTTGTTTATTTACTTATTTACTTACTTACTGAGATAGTCTAGCTCTGTCACCCAGGCTGGAGTGCAGTGGTGCAATCTTGGCTCACTGCAACCTCCGCCTCCCAGATTTAAGCCATTCTCCTGCCTCAGTCTCCTAAGTAAGCTGGGACTACAGGTGCGCACCACCATGCTCAGCTAATTTTCATATTTTTAGTAGAGACAGAGTTTCACCATGTTGGCCAGGCTAGTCTCGAACTCCGGACCTCAATTGATCGCCTGCCTTGGCATCACAAAGTGCTGGGATTACAGGTGTGAGCCACCGAGCCTGGCCAGGGGTGCATTTTAATGTGTAGATTATTCACACATTTTCCTTCATTAGCGTTACATGTAAACACATCAACAAAACAGTACAGGATGTCAGAGGCGCAGAGGCAATGGGGCTTTGGATGCTGTCCCACAGCCCCGGGTCACCTGGCACTGGGCATGGATGTCCTCCCTCCCCATTGAGTCATTTTTGTGGCCTGCCACATGGCAGGCTGTGCTGGGAGCTAGGAGCTCAGTGTGCACGCAGCTCTTCTGCCTCCTGAAAGGCGCTTGTGTTCCCAGGGACAGAGATCAGCCTGGACATAGGCCGTTCAGGTACCACGAAGCCTGCAGGCAGGCGGTCGGTTCCTAGGAGGAGCTTGTGTCCAGCTCAGCGGGGCCAGAGGAGCTCCAGTTACCCGGGGACTCCAGCAGAGCAGAGATAGGTCCGGGTACAGAGTGGCTCAGTGGGGCTGGAGGGTTCCTGGCCACAGGGCCCTATTCTCAGTCCTGAGATGCTCGGACTTCATACCCGGTGGTCAGTGGGGATTCAGAAGGGATGAGAGCCAGGGTGGGACCGGTCACTGTGGCCAGGATCCCAGCCTCCTGTGTCCACAGGTCAGGGGACTTGGCTCTATCTGCTGGTCCCTGGGTTCCCACAGCATTGGGCGGGGCAGCCTGGTGAGGGAGGCAGCTTCACCCATCACGGGCATCCTCTCTCCCCTACAGAGGACGTCCTGGAGTCCTATGAAAACCCCCCACCCATCGTCCTACCCAGCGAGGGCTTCCAGGTGGACTTGGAAGCTGACTGCCTGGATGACAGCATCTACCAGCACCTGCTCTACATCCGTCACTTTCTGTGGGGCCTGCGGAGCAGAGCCAGCCCCAGCAGCCCTGGCAGCGGGGCCCCCCAGCCAGCCTGCCCCGAGGTACCCGGGGAGGGACCCAGCCAGCATGCTCTGAGATACCCAGGGAAGGGACCCAGCCAGCCTGCCCCGAGGTACCTGGGGAGGGACCCAGCCAACATGCCCCGAGGTACCCGGGGAGGAGACTCAGCCAGCATGCTCTGAGATTCCCAGGGAAGGGACCCAGCCAGCCTGCCCCGAGGTACCCGGGGAGGGACCCAGCCAGCGTGCTCTGAGGTACCCAGGGAGGGGGCCTAGCCCTGGCCGTAGGACCCCCCCAGCCATCATGCCCCGAGGTACCCGGGGAGGAGACCCAGCCAGTGTGTTCTGAGATTCTTAGGGAAGGGACCCAGTCAACATGTCCCGAGGTACCCAGGGAGGAGCCCAGCCAGCGTGCCCCCAGGTACAGGAGGACAGGAGAGGGCCTGGAAGCTGGGCTGGGGACAGCAGGCAGGAGCTCCAGGAGCCCTGGGAGTCCCGGCCCAGCCCAGGCCATGCTTCCGATGGCAGAGGAGCCCCCTGGCCTCTTGCACCCTGTCAGGCTGCACAGGCTGCCAGGAGTGCTTTTCTGAATCTGCCCTCGCCTGACAGCCCTTCTGCCTGCAGGCTGCCCCTCAGTCACCCGAGTGCTGTGCCCACCTGCCCACCCCTCCTCTGCCTGAGCTGTTGCCCTTCCCCTCCCCAGGGTGTGTACCACGCCGTCCCTGAGGGGCACCCGGAGGCCTCGAGCTGTTCCCTGGCTTCCAGGGACCCTGGCCCAGCAGCCCGGGAAGCCACCTCAGAGCGTACTCTTCCCTTGAGGGGGGCTCCCTGGGCACAGGCCCCCTCTGGAAGGCAGCCTGGCCGTAGGGGCTCCCAGGCTGGCCCCCCGCACAAGGACTCGTCCTGCTTGCTCACACCTCCCAGCACTCCACTGGGCCCTGAGCCCAGGGACCCCGACTGGCCAGTGCCCGGCTGCCCCTGTGGCAAAGCGCTCCCAGAAAGGCAGAGGAACGGACCCAGAGGCCTCCTGGGTGCAGCTTCGGAAGGTGAGGCCTGCCCAGCCCTCAGGTGGCCACCCACCCCACACCCTGTACAGCACCCTGATGGCCGTTTCCCTCAAGGTCATTCCATCCTTGGGGTCCTGGGTTTCAGTATCTGCCCCACGGACACCTGCATCCTGGGATGGGGGCCAGATGGAGAGGACTTGGGACAGCTCAGCCACACCGCCGCTGACATGTCTGTGATCTGGAAGGGAGAGGGTCTAGAAAGTGCTGAGTCACTCCAGCACCAGGCGGAGGAAGGGACGGCTGAGCCAGCGGAGAGGATGTGTTGAGGGGGAACCCGGAGGTCTTCAGGGAGGAGGTGGAGCTGGAACCCTCTGGGGCAGGGCCTGTGCGTGTGGATAGGTGTGCTCATGTGTACATGGATGTGCTTGTGCATGTGCATCTGTGTGTGCATATGGGTGTGTGTGCTTGTGCGTGTGTGCATATGGGTGTGTGCATGAGTGTGCACATGGGTGTAAGTGCACGTGTGTGCATGAGTGTGTGTGTGTGCAGCTGGGCTAGGCTGGGGAGGGCATTGAGGGTGAAGCAGCCCCAGCTGGCCCTGGCCCCTGGTGAGGGTTTGGGTGTGCCCTGCAGGAGCACAGTGTCCTGGGTGTGTGTGCAGAGTCCAGAGTATGCCCTATGGCTTGGGGCCACCTGGCCAAGCTGGGTCCCAGGCAGGCCACCTGCCCAGGTGCACAGCTTATCTCTGACCCAAGTGTCCCCACGGCAGAATCGCCATTATGGAGAGGGTGATCTCAGGGCAGGTGATTGGGCTGGGCTGGGCTAGGGCCTGGGGTCCAGGTCTGGTCAGTGGTGGGAACCCTTGGGTGCACATGGTCACATCTGGGTGTGGAGGGAGGAGGAGGAAGGGCAGAGACTACTGAGGAGGCAGCATAGAATGCATGGGGCCCTGGAGCCCAAAAACAGCCGTCCCTGAGAGGGGCAGTGTCCTGGGGCTGCTGGAGGTGGGGACTGAGGTGCTCCTTCAGGGCACATGGGGGTGTCACCCACAGGCAGACCCCAACCCTGATGTCTGGGTTGCCATTCACATTCTGCCTGAATGGTGTCTCCTGGGAGCCACGGGAGGCCTTCCCTGTCTCTGACCCCCCGATGAGGCAGCCCGACCAGGACATCCCGTTCCTCGTCCTGACTCCTGGTGCCTCACTCCCACCTAAATTTCCTGGCCCTACCCAGGAGACTCTGCAGCCCCTGCGGACAAGTCCCCTCCAGCCCCTTCCAGCCGCAGCTCCAGCACCGAGGATTTCTGCTACGTCTTCATGGTGGAGCTGGAACGAGGCCCCTCCGGGCTGGGAATGGGCCTGATCGATGGGATGGTGAGTGGCCCGGGCCCCTGCCCCACCCCTATGCAGGCTGCCTGGCTCCATTCACCAAAGCGTGGCTGAAGCTTGAGTGACCATGTGGCCACACGAAGGCCTTTGGGGAGGAGAGTAGGGTGGCTCCCTGCAGCTGGAATGGAGGACCCAGCCTGTCCAATGGCCACACCCCCTGGGCCTGCTGTCTCTTGCTTCTGTCTTCAAGCCTTCAGGGTCTGTCCTGGGCCTGTGGGGATGGTGGAATCCACTGCTTTTCTGGAGGGACATGTGACAACCATGAGTGGGCCTGGCTGGATGCCAGGTGGGGACCTGTAGGTGCCAAGGGAGGGACTTCAGGGGTCCTCGCTGGGGACAGCGAGTGTCAGAGGCTTGCAGAGAATCCTGAGGCCTCTGCTTGTCCCCAGCACACGCGCCTGGGCACCCCCGGGCTCTACATCCAGACCCTGCTCCCAGGCAGCCCCGCAGCAGCCGATGGGCGCTTGTCACTGGGGGATCGCATTCTGGAGGTGAACGGCAGCAGCCTGCTGGGCCTCGGCTACCTGAGGTATCCCTGCCACTTGCACGCCCCGCTGCTCCTCCCAGACACCCTGGTCGGGGGAGGGGACCTGGGGCAGCAGGAGAGGCCGGGCTGCACCCCGTGGGGCCTCCCTGGTACTCCCCTGCCCAGCCTCACCTCTGGTGTGGATTTCAGAGCCGTGGACCTAATCCGCCATGGGGGGAAGAAGATGCGGTTCCTGGTCGCCAAGTCTGACGTGGAAACAGCCAAGAAGATCCATTTCCGCACGCCCCCTCTCTAGGGGGGCTGCAAGGACACCCCCACATGCCCAGCACCCTGTCCCACTCGGTGACACTGGGCTTCCTCCTGCCTTGGTCCCTGTTTTGTAACTGACCGAGTTGGATGCCTGGGTGAGCAGCCTCACCGTGAGGACACGCCTATTGATAATCTGCATCTCAGTGGAGGTTTTATTTATATGGCAGATGATGCAAAGTTGTGATGTTTGTTACAGAGCTTTTATGTTTAAAGACTTTAATGGAGAAAGTACAGATTCAATAAACTATTTTTCTTGTTCTTAGAGGGTGACCTGCTGGGATCTCATCTCGGGCAGCAGGCGTGGACCGCTCGGAGGGGCTGCAGGGGGCTCCCTGTGGCCTCTACCTGCCAGTGTGGGAGGATGCGGTGACAGCTGTTGTCAGGATCATCTAAACTGACTCTCGCTGCCCCCGCCCCACCCTGACACAGGGCACAGCAGGAAGCAGCCCCAGCAGCCCCTCCCAGCCAGTGCAGGGACCAGACCCGCCATAGAGGCTGCTGGGCTTCTAATCCTGCTGCTCAGCACAGGCCCCAGAGAAAGGTCTAGAAACCCAGGGGTTGGAAAGTGGATGGGCCTGATGGTCTCTGAGGCTCTGAGCCCACCTTGGACCTTGCCTCCTCTCCCAGGACTCCTGCTCGCTCCCGGGTGCCTCTCCCCCACTAAAGCCACCAGCTTGGCCCTAATACCAGGCTGCCGGCCCCAGGCTTTTATCCTCGCCGGCGTTCTCCTGGCCACCGGCCGTAACGAGGTGAGGAGGCCGGCCTCCCTCTCAACCAGCCGGCTGACCGTGCGCAGGGCCAGGGCAGGGCCCTGCCGGCCTCACGGTGACAGCGGGGCTGTCTGGGCATCTTCAGCAGGCTTAGCAGCTCTGTGGCCCGGCTCCCACGCCCTCCTCACTGTGGTGGAGCTGGTGGCCCAGGGTCATCTTTGATACCAACAGAGAGGCCCTGGGGAAGAGGGTCCCTGCCAGTCAGTTGCGGGGTTTTGCGTGGGGTCTCCACACCGGCGTCCTGGGCCCGTCCCAGGCACGGGGCCTCGTGCAGCTCCACACTGCCCTCTGGTGCGCATTACAGCGAGGTGCAGCGTGTCCGTCTGGCGCCCTGTGCAGACCTGCAGTTCTGTGTGCGGCTCCGCATTGCGCCTGACTCTAAATGGCTGCCCCCTGCCAGGTTCCCAAAACACTGGATAAAAAATATATATATTTGTGTGTGTGTATATATATCTATATATTTGATATATACTTATATAAATATATATTTTATTGTATAAAATATAAATATATTTAATTTTTTTTTGAGACGGAGTCTCACTCTGTTGCCCAGGCTAGAGTGCAATGGTGTGATCTCAGCTCACTGCAACCTCTGCCTCCCAGGTTCAAGCCATTCTTCTGTCTCAGCCTCCCGCGTAGCTGGGATTACAGATGCCCACTACCACGGCAGGCTAAATTTTGTATTTTTAGTAGAGATGGGGTTTCACTATGTTGGCCAGGCTGGTCTCAAACTCCCGACCTTAGGTGATCTTCCCGCCTTGGCCTCCCAAGGTGCTGGGATTACAGGTGTGAGCCACCGAGCCTGGCCCGTTTTTGTGTTTTAAAAGCATTTTATTTTGACATAATTATAGATCCAAAGGAAGCTGTAAAAATAGCAGAGTCCCGTGTACCTCCACCAGCTTTTCCCACCGCCGCACGGCAGCAAAGCCTGAAAACCGACATTGACTTGTTACTATTAATATACCAGCTACGCTTTGTTCAGTATTCAGTTGTCACCACTTTTTAAAGTGAAATTCACATAAAGTTAACTATTTAAAGTATAATTCAGTGGCATGTAGCACATTCACAGTGTTATGCAACCATTGCCACTGTCTAGTTTTAAAACATTGTCATCACCTGCAAAGGAGAAAACATGGCCACTCAGCAGGCACTCCTCATTCCCTCCTGTACTCAGCAGGCAGTCCTCATTCCCTCCTGTACCCAGGCCCTGGCAACCACAGACCCACTTTCTGCCTCTGTGGCTACACGTCTTGTGGATTATCTCACATAAGGGTTACCAGAAAGGGGTCCTGATCCAGACCCCAAGGGAAGGTTCTTGAACCTCGAGCAAGGAAGAATTCAGGGCGAGTCCGTCAAGTGAAAGCAAATTTAATAAGAATATAAAGAAACAAAACAATTGACTGGGTGCGGTAGCTCACACCTCTAATCCCAGCATTTTGGGAGGCTGAGGCAGGCAGATCACCTGAGGTCAGGAATTCAAGACCAGCCTGGCCAACATGGTGACTCTCGCGTCTACTAAAAATACAAAAATTAGCTGGGCCGGCAGGGAGTGATGGCTCATGCCTGTAATCCCAGCACTTTGGGAGGCCAAGGTAGGGGGATCACCTGAGGTCAAGAGTTTGAGACCAGCCTGGCCAACATGGTGAATCCTGCCTGTACTAAAAATACAAAAATTAGCCAGATGTGGCGGCACATGCCTGTAATCCAAGCTACTTGGGAGGCTGAGGCAGAAGAACTGCTTGAACCTAGGAGGCAGAAGTTGCAGTGAGCCGAGATCACACCATTGCACTCCAGCCTGGGTGACGGAGCAAGACTTCGTCAAAGAAAAAAAAATTAGCTGGGCGTGGTGGCGGGTGCCTGTAATACCAGCTACTCGGGAGGCTGAGGCAGGAGAATGTCTTGAACCCAGGAGGTGGAGGTTGCAGTGAGCTTAGATACTGTGTCATTGTACTCCAGCCTGGGCGACAGAGCAAGACTTTGTTTCAAAAAAAATAAAAAAAAGTGGCCACTCCATAGAGCAGCAGGGTGGGCTGCCAGACTGAGTATACTTAGAGTTATGTCTTGATTATATGCTAAACAAGGGGTGGACTATTCGAGTTTTCTAGGAAAGGGATGAAGATTTCCGGGAACTGAGGGTCCTTCCCCTTTTTAGACTATATTGGGTAAATTCCTGATGGTGTCATGGCATTAGGAAACTATCACTGTGCTGGTGGGAGTGCCTTTTAGCATGCTAATACATTATAATCAGTGCATAATGAGCAGCGAGGATGACTAGCGATCACCGTGGTTGCTGTCTTGGTTTTGGTGGGGTTTGGCTAGTTTCTCTACAGCATCCTATTTTATCAGGAGTGTCTTCGTGACCTGTATCTTGAACCTGCATCTTGTGCAGACCTGTCTCATCCCGAGACTAAGAATGCCTATCCTTCTGGGAATGCAGCCCAGTAGGTCTCAGCCTCATTTTACCCAGCCGCCATTCAAGTTGGAGTTGCTCTGGTTCCAACGCCGCTAACATAATGTGAAGTCATGCAACATGTGACCTAGGGTTTGCATTCTTTCACTTAGTATAATGTTTCTAAGGTTCATCATCTTTTCTGTAAATCGGAAACTATTCTAAAATTTTAAAGTTTATTAAAAAAACAGTTGAGAGCTGGTGAGCTCTGCCTCTTTCCCAGCTGCCTCCTAGAACCTCCCCCCCTTGAAAGAGGCCGCTCCTCCTTGGGCTAGGGTCGTGCCCTCAGAGTCACCAAGATGAACTGGACAGCCCTGCAAGCCACACTCCCCGTCCTAAGCCCGGTGCAGCTGCACAGGCCGCGGGAGTAGCACCAGGTGGCCTGGGTGGTGGCCCCATCAGTGCCTGGGAGCTGGGAGCCAGGACAGCACCGATGTCTTCAGGTCAGTGAAGCCCTGCCTCAGGGCAAGAGGGGAGCTGGGGACTCACTCTGTGGGAGACTCATTTTAAGGCTAGGGACAGCCCCACGCTCTCTGAGCTTCAGGATGGGCCCAACAGTGCCCTCACACCCCCTGCTGCAGGCGGGGTCGTGCAGCGCACGGGGAAGCGATCCCGAGACCTGCGCACATGCATGCACGTGCGCACGCACACCTTGGTGTGCACAGTTCTACACGTGCGCTGCTGTTTCCACGGGGAAACACAAACACAGCCGACGGAAGCGCTCGCCAGCGCCAGCCTTTCCTGCAGCCCAGGCTATTTTGGGGCCAGCCCGCCCGGCCGCGGGGGGACACCACCCGCCCTGGAGCTCAGATCGCGACCCCAGGCTGCGGGGCAGGCGAGCGCTTCCTGGGCTGGAACCCGGCGTTAAGGACCCCGCGGGTTCGGTCCGGGCGTCTGGGGAGCTTCAGAGCCCGCACGGTGTCCCCTGCTCCGCCCCCTGCGCGTCACCCGCCCTCTCCGTAGTCCAGAAGCCGGGCTAGGGGTAGGACCGTGGTCGGAGGTGGGCGGGGCCAGAGCAAAAAGTGGGCCGGGGGCGGAGCCAGAGCAGGGGGTGGGTCTGGGGGCGGGATGCAAGGCTCGCGGGGCAATGGCGCCCACTGGTGGCTGAGCCCGTCCCAGGCGCCAAGCAGAACGCCGGACAAAGCTGTGCCTCGATGGCCCGGCGGATAGGAGCGCAGGGCTTGGGAAGGTGGTGGGGCCGGTGCCGCACGCTCAGGCGCTCCCCTTCGCGGAAGCCAATGCTCTGAGCTCAGCCCTCGTGCAGGTGGCTCCCTGGGCCTTCCCCTCCGAATGGCCGGAGGCTGCAGCCTGCACAGGCCATAGAACCTGCAGCCCTCCCCGGCCCCTTCCTCAAGAACATCAAAAGGGGCACTGACCAAGCGCACCGCGCGGCAGTGACCACCCCCGGGAACTCGCGCCACTGCCTTCTGGACTGTGCACGAATCTGTTTTCTGCAGTAGCTGGCGGTAGCCTGGCCTGGCTGAGCCCCCAGGACTGGCAGCAGCTGCAGGGGCTCCCATCCCTGGCCCTCTCCCCAGGGTGCAGGGCACTGTTCACAGAGACACTTGTTAAAGATTTATTTTTACTGCAGCTTTTCCTGCCCCTAAACTGCCCAAGAACAAAGACTAGGAAACAGACCCAACAGCCTCCACCCAGCCCAGCCACAAGGCCTCAGCCTCCCATCAGAGCCGCTCCACAGCTCCCCTCAGCCCAGCTCAGCATGGCCGAGGAGCAAAACGCTCGGAGCCAAAGCCCAGAGGGTGAACATGGGGCCAGCCCTGAGTGTCTCTAAGGGCACCAAGCCCAGCCTGGGCCCTGCCTCTCTCCCAGGACTCCCGTGCCCTCCTGAGTTCCTCTCCATCACAAAAGCTGACAGCTTGGCCCTAACAGCAGGCTGGCGGCCCCAGGTTCTTAATCTGCGCCGGCATCCCTGGCCACTGTCCCTTCACCCTGGCAGGAGGCCAGCCTCCCTCTCCACCAGCCGGCTGACTGTGCGCAGAGCCAGAGGCAGGGCTGTGTTGGCGTCGCGGTGATAGCGGGGGCTGCACACCTCCGCGCTGGGCGTGAACACGAACTGGGCCACACTGGGCATCTTCAGCAGGGTCAGCAGCTCTGTGGCCCGGGTGCGGATGGCTTCCACGCCCTCCTCACTGTGCGTGGAGCTGGTGGCTGGGCTCTGAGCCAGGTTCCTCATCTTTGACAGCAACAGAGAGGTCCTGGGGAAGAGGGTCCCGGCCGTGAGTTGCAGATACTCCCCTCCCAGGGATAGGGTCTGTGTGGAGAGGCCAGGCCTCGAAGCGCCCAGCCAGGGTGGCTCTAACTCAGCAGGGCCCTCCCCAGCCTAGCCAGCTGCGCCCACCCAGGACCTGAGCTGCTGAGGCCATTTCACGACACCTGGACCGGAAGACCTCAGAAGCCTCAGCTCTTCCTTCCCCAGGAAAGCCAGAAGGCTTCTCTGCCTCCCTGCCCAGGCACCTGGGGATCAGGTCTTGGCTCCGGGAGGCCAGCTTCGTCAGCGTTGTCATCAGCACAGTGACCACCTGTGGGGGACAGCCGGGCAGGGTGGTAGAGGGGCGGCACTGGGTAACCTCGAACAGTAGGGCCTCCAGGGCTTCGAAGAACTTGTTGATCTGCTCCACGGTGCACCTCCGATCGTAGGTCACCGACAGGTACTCGCCGATGGCCCACACCTAGGCCCAAGGACACAAGCTCAGCCTCCACCCAGGCCTCCTGGGTCAGGAGTGGTGGAGGGAGGCCAGCGCCCGCCTTACCACGCTGGTGACGAGGCTCGCCCTGCTGCGGAGGCTATTCACGCTGCCGAGGAACTCCAGCAGGTCTCTCGCCAGCTCCACCACCAGGGAGGGCTTCAGCTTACACAGGGCCAGGAACTGGGAGCTCAGCACCCTGCCCAAGAGCCAGGTCCATGCTTGCTCTGTGCAGACCCCTGACCCTGTCCCCACCCCCTACCCCATCCAGGCTGAGGGCCCAGCGGGAGCCAGGAAATGTCAGTGGCAAGTGCAGGCTGCACCCTCAGATAGGGACACAGATGACTGCCATCCCTAGAGGAACTGTTCACCTCACTGGGGAGAAGGCTGGCACCTGCACTGGCCTCGGGTCCCAGCTCAGGGTGGAACCAGGACGGGCCTTTGGAGAGAAGGACTCGGGGGACAGGGTGTGGAAGAGGGACTTGAGCCAGCCCCGAAGATGACACGTTTGTCGGAGGGAAGGACAGGGGCAGAGAGGAAGCGCCTAGGACTGGGCATGGGGCCAAGGGTGGGGGTGACAGGGTCTGAGGCTGCTGAGGGCCCAGCTGGGGGCTGAGCTGCAACCACTAAAGGGAAGGGAGAGAGGAGTCCAGGAGGCGCCCATCCAGGGCTGCAGTGGGGGCGCAGGAGGGACCCACCTGTGCACATGGGCCGCGTACCCTGGCGCCGGGTAGAGAGAGTCGCTCCTGCCCAGGAGCAGCAGTGCCAGCTGGTTGGTCAGGGCCCCATCAGCCACCTGGGGGTCGAGATGAGAGACAGGCTCAGCCCCACCCCTACCGCAGGCCCTAAAGTGGGGGTAAGGCCATGGTGAGGGCAGGGGGCAGCCGAGAGGCTGGAAACTTCTTGTCCACTGCCTTCTCCAATACCCAGGGACACAGAGACTGAGCTGGCAGCATCCGGGCACTGGGAGGGAAGCCCTGGGGCAGGCCCAGGAGCCCCTGGAGAAGTGTCGCTTCTGCTCCGAGGCTCCTCTGCCAACACCTGCTCTACAAGGCTGGGGGCATGTCTTGCTTGGCCAAGGGTGCACCCAGGGGACGCCCAGCCCTGTGCCCAGCCCCCTGCCGGCCTGCCCCTTCTTGGCTCTCCTGTGCTGGCGTCCCGCTTGTAGCGCTCCCAGAAGTGGGAACCAGTGACTAGGTGTGTGGGCGTAGCCACCAGCCTTCGGGAGCCTTGATTTTGGCCTTGGATGCAGATGTTAAAGGTATCAGGGTGGCAGGGGGACAAACTGCTCTGCCCCAGCTGTGCTGCCAGCGCCAGGGCCACTTACTTTCCCCCCAGTGGGAGATGGGGCATGCCGGGACGAGGGGGATGGGACCTGCTGGGATGGGTAGACAGGGCCTGCTGGGATGGGAGGGGGAATGGGGCCTGCCAGGATAGGGGATGTGACCTGTCAGCAAGGGGGACGGGGCCTGCCAGGGCTGTAGCATGGAGCCGTGGACGGTGTGTGTGGTGGGGTGAGCCTTCTGCAGAGCTCAGGGGGACCCCACTGGCTGGCTCTGGTTTGCCCCTTGGTTGTGGGAATGGGGGCCCCCAGGCAGTGGGCTCACCTGGGTCACCGCTGAGAAGAACACCTGCAGCAGCGTGGGCACGGCCTCAGCACACTGGGCCACGCGGGCGCAGCTGGCCATGGGCTGCAGCAGCTGGTGGAGCGGTGCCAACCTGGGAACACAGTGTGGCTGTGAGAGCCACCCGCTCCCCTACCCAGTGACCACCGGCCAGGGCCAGGCATCAGGGCCACGTCATCACTACCCCTCATGCGGCTATGCCCGCTCCCATCCTCACTCGTCGCCTCTCAGGACCACCTGCTCTCCTGGGTTTAGGGAGAACCCCAGCGTCGGCATACTGGGGACAGTGGAGCCGTCGGGGCAAAGGCTGGTGTGGGCCAAGGGCAGGAGGTCTGTGGGCCAGTCCCGGGCCTCCTACTTCCTGGGCTCAGCCTCGGTTTCTCCATCTGCAAAATGGAGCACCCACAGGGCCGACCCCCAGGCTTCTAAGGGTTGATCTGGGCAGCAGAGAGAGCTGAGCCCTAAGCCCCCACCCAGCCGACCATGCTGCAGAAGCAGGGCCTCTGCGATGGTCATGACAGCTGCTCCCTGGGGTGGGAACACAGCCTTGTCTGGGCATAAAGCACCCTAGCCTCAGCCCAGGGCCCAGCAGCAAGCCCCATCCCGGCGGCTCCCCAGTCTGAGGGCCCCTACCTCTCAGTGGTGCCACTGGCCTTGGGGCGCAGCAAGTATTGGAAAAGACCCTGGAACTGTGGGTCCCGGAAGGCCTCCAGGCAGCTGGGGACCCTGAGAGATGTGTCCCAGAGTGGCCTCTCGGATGGAGCTGGCGATGACCTGCATGGACAGATGCCCAAGGCCGGGCTGGGATGCAGCACAGGCCACTCAGGGTCCCATGCAGCCCCTGCCCTAGCGGGCACACCCCTTGTCGGGAGACACACAGCCGGTGTCTGTAACATCACAGTGCCTGGATGCTGGGAAGGGCTTGGGGGCACGGGAGGCTCCAGGCCTGGGCATGAAGATGGGTGAGGAACTCCAGGGTGCAGGGGCTGCCCCTGGCGGGTGGCCAAAGGTAACAGACTCGCCCTGTCCTGAAGGTGGCTTTGCAGGGCAGGACTGGCCGAGTGTTGGGGGTGGGGAGGAGGGTCCCCAGTGTAGGGGTCAGGAGCAGTGAGGAGAGGCCCAGTGTGCACGACCGGCTGGCTGGGCGAGGCGGTGCTGGCAGAGGGTGAGGGGCCCACCTGAGCTGCAGGTCCAGCGCCGCAGTCAGGCACGGCAGGTCCAGCAGCGCGTGCAGCATCTCCAGTGCCGTGCCGCTGTCCGCCAGGGCCGGGAGGAGCTCCACGAACTCGGAGGTGAGGGGTGGGCTGTTCCAGGCCAGGAACTGCAGGCACAGCGCAGTGGTTTGGACAGAGCTCAGAGCTGTGGGGCAGGCATGACGCTGCATGGGCACCCTGGGCCCCCACCTCGTGCTGCACCCCACATTCCAGGCCCAGGACCCACAGGGCTCTATGCTCAGCCAGGACTTGCCCTGAACCCTGCTGGAAAGAGGGGAAGAGCCCAATCCCTGCCCTGGCACCCAGGGATGCCCATATGTGCCTTAAAGAGGTTGGGGAAACTCAATCTGAGGGTGCTGAGGTGCCTGGCAAACAGGTGGAGGTTGTCCCTGCAGAACTGGATGAACTCGAAGGCCAGCATGGGACTGTGGAACTGCTCAGACGGGATCCTGGTGAACAGGTGCTGGTAGACGGCTTCTGAGTCCACTGCAGCCACCTCCCCTGCAAGACCAGGGCCTGTCAGGGCGCACCCCTGCTGGACGCATGTGTCCTGACCTAGACGTAGTCCTGGCAGTGCCGCTCTGTGGCTGGTTAGGGCCCCTGAGTCTCAGGCCTGCTCTCCAGGACACCGAGGGCTCTGTCCTGCGTCCTACGCCGGGATGCTGGGGCAGCCGCACTCGGTCTCCCTGTCCCAGCAACACAGCCGGCTCATGAGTCACACAAACTATGGCACATTTTTTGGAAGGTGCTAGTTCCTAGACGTTTGGATTTCATGGGCTAGGGAAACAGCAAAGAGTTTCTGTTTATTTTTCTATTTAAAAGTTTGAAAATGACCAACATCTAGCACAGTGATCCATAAAAAAGAAACATTGACGGCCGGGCGCAGTGGCTCACGCCAGTAATCCCAGCACTTTGGGAGGCTGAGGCAGGTGGATCACGAGGTGATGAGATCGAGACCATCCCGGCCAACATGGTGAAATCCTGTCTCTACTAAAAATACAAAAAAATTATCTGGGTGTGGTGGCATATGCCTGTAGTCCCAGCTACTTGGGAGGCTGAGGCAAGAGAATTGCTTGAACCCAGGAGACAGAGATTACAGTGAGCCAAGATCGCGCCACTGCACTCCAGCCTGGGCGACAGTGCGAGACTCCGTCTCAAAAAAGAAAAAAAAAATATGAGCTGGGTGTGGTGGCTCATGCCCCTAATCCCAGCACTTTGGGAGGCCAAGGCAGGAGGACTGCTTGAGGCCACGAGTCTAAGACCAGCCTGGCCAACACAGGAAGACCCCTGTCTCTATTCAATTGAAAAAAAAAAACAAAAAAGGGAAGAAGAAATCCTGTCCTAAAACGAGGGGCAGGGGCAGAGTCCCAAGAGCTGTCAGCACCCCCTCTGGGCTCACCATGGCTCAGGAAGAAGCGGGCGAGGGGCAGCAGCACCCGCACAGAGGCTGGATCCCCCTGCAGCCGCCCGTGCAGGGCCTTCAGGCAGGAGAGGCTGCGGTACAGGAAGGACGGGTCCTGCCGGCACAGCACGTCCAGCACCAGCACGGCCTCCACCAGGCACTGTGGGACACGGGTCGCGTCAGACGGGCTGAGTTACTGCCTCCCACAACCCCCTCCCCCCGTCCCCCCCATCCCTAGCCACTTACAGCTTTCTGCAGGTCGGAGTCCCCCTTCCTCAGGGCTCCTGGAAGGATGGGAATAGTCAGCCGGCTCTGCCTCAGCCTCGGGGCAGCTCAGTGAGGGGGCAGCATGTGTCCTGGAGGCTCCAGGTAGGACTGGGAGCAGAGGGGCAGACAGTCCCCCGGGAGGACTCGAGTGGGACTGAGGCTGAGGGGCCCAGGCAGAACAGGGCTGGGCTGGGGGCTGGCGTTGGAGCCTGAAGAGCACTTGGGGCTGACCCCAGAAACAAAACGCTCCTGCTCCAAACTGGCTCCCCAGGGCCCGCCCTCTGGAGCAGCAGCTCGAGGAAAATCTGCGGGCCTCAGGTCACCTTGTGTGGCAGGTGGGTGGAGCCGGGGAGGCCAGTGCCTGGGTGGGGGACTCACGCCGGTTACTCTGCTCGATGAGGCGCTGGCAGTACTCGAAGGCCACCTCTCGAAGCCGCTCCCTGGGCGGCAGCAGGCGGCCAGTGGAGGAGGTGGCGGAGATCACTGACAGCGTGGAGCCTTCCTGCTCTGACCCGTCATCTGTGAGAGGAGGGGACGCTCAGCAGGTTGGCGTGTGGCTCCTGGGCTGGGACATCCACCCGCCCGGCAGCTTCCCTATCACAGCCGCCCTTCAGGGGAGCTGAGGCTTCTTCCCTAGCAAGTCCACAGAGCAGCTGGGAGGAGCTCAGCGGCGTCCGTCACTCCCACGCCAACGGTCTTAAAGGCACCTGCCTTAAACGGCGACTCTGCTTCTCTTGCACATCACGTGATGGTCATGAGGTGTCCACAGAGGACCCCTGGTGCTGACCCTGGACCCCAACCATGCTGGCCAGGGAATGTTCTCTGCTCAGCCCTGACCTCTGCTGCATTCTGGGCACACCTGCGTCCCCCGACCTCTGCCTGAGTCCCCTGCGACTTACCCACAGTGCGCTCACCTCCCACCCGTCTGACGCCGCCCCATCCCCAGCACACCTGTGTCCAGGGCACCTGGGCCCTCGGGGCCGCTGTGCAGCAGCCATGCCCGCAGCATGGAGAAGCCCTGCATGTTCAGCCACTGGTCCTCCGTGAAGCGGTGGCCGGTAGACAGCACTGTGAAGAAGTCTGTGGCCACCGCTCCGTCCACCTCGGTGATGGGGCCCGGCTGTGGGAGGGACAGGCAGGGGTGGGTGGAGGGGCTGAGGCCGGGAAAATGCCGACCTGAACACGAGCTCCTCGAGAGGGTGGAGGGGAAGCTGCCTGAACGTGAGCCAGGGCAGCGGCCTGCCCTGTGTGACGCAAAAACACCGTCCCCACCTGACCCCCGGGCAGACGGTGTGCGTCCCACAACCTCCTGCGTGGGCCACGGGAATGAACCCATGCACAGACCCCTAGAGCCATGCAGGTCAGGGGACTGCGGCCCTGTATGACCCAAGCCCCGTAGCAGAGGCAGGCTTGTCCTGGACCCCGTGCAAGGACAGCAGGTATAGACGGGGACCTGCTGGGCAGGGCTGGCCGCAGTGGGCACAGGAGCTTCCAGGGAGGGGCTGTCTGTGACTCTGTTCCCCACGGTCCCAGAACAGCCCTGCCCTCACCTGCCGGGCCCTGGGCGTGGAGAAGAAGCTGCCGGAGTGCGGGAACCCCTGCTGGAGGCTGGCATAGCGCAGCCAGTCGACCAGCCGCTTGCTGAGCAGGGTGGTCTGGTCTGCAGCGGGCGGGGTGGCGTGGGGAGAGGAGGTTAAATCCTTCGGACGTTGGGATGCTGGCCGATTTTTCTCAGAAAACAGAATCCTGCAGCGTCCCAGGCCCTTGGGCCTCCCTGTTCCCCCTACCCACCCCCCGTGCCCCCAACCCACCACAGGCCTTGCAGGGAATGACCTGGGAGGGTAGACCCCAAACAGCCTCTCGGGAGGGGACCCACATACCCTCCTGGAGGGTGCCGGGGCTGAGGACCACGACCTTGGCCATGACGGGGAGGAGGTGTCTGAGGCTGGGCCCCTCTGGCTGCCGGATCTCCAGGGCCCGCAGCACGCCCTGGCCCACGGCTCGGACCTCCTCATTTCTGTCACCCTTCAAATCAAACACGGCAAACGCTGGGGTACTGGCCCATGTCATGTGCCAGAGACTAGCTCTGCCCATTTTGGAAGTCTGTGTGACACTCCTGAGAAGCGTTGGTCCCCGAGACCCCAGGCCCAAGGAGTAGCAGGGTGGATGTCATGCCCAGGCCCACCCAGGGCAGTAAGGTGGTGCCTGCTCCGCCTCCAGCCTCTTTCCCTGCGAGCTGCATCCCTGAGGCTGGGCCGTCAGGGACAGGAGGAGGGCAGCTGGGTGGCTGGGAGGCCACGTGCCTGGTGGGAGGTACACCGCTGGGTGGCCGGGAGGCCACGTGCCTGGTGGGAGGTACACCGCTGGGTGGCCAGGAGGCCACGTGCCTGGTGGGAGGTACACCGCTGGGTGGCCAGGAGGCCACGTGCCTGGTGGGAGGTACACCGCTGGTGCCTGGAGGCAGTTCTGCAAGATCATCTTCCACTAAAAAAAGTGAGAGTTGCTGGAGGAAAAGGGGCTGCTTCCAGGCTAGGGCAGGAAAATGAATAAGAAGAGCCAGAGTCACCTTGTCCCAAAGGCAAGGAGCCACCACAGCGTTACCAGGGTCATCTTGGGGGCCTGGAGGTGGCCTGCAGGGGCTCTGTGAGGTGAGGGAGGTGGGCACCACAAGGATGACCCCAGTGACGGAGCACAACGCCCTGTACGCTGGCACCCACAAGCTCTCACCCACACAGCAACCACAGGCTCTATGGCACCCTTCCTGCAGACTCTGCACCCCTGGGCAACCCACGAGCAGAGGCAGCACCTTCCCTCACACAAAGGCAGCCTGTGAACCCCCAGATCCCCAGGCTGAGTGTCCAGGCCTGCTCCCGACACAGAGGGAGGGAGGACACGGACTTGGGAAAAACTGGCCGAGGAGGGTGGATTGCCTGAGCCCAGAAGTTCCAGACCAGCCTGGGCAACATAGTGAGACCCCAGGTCCCTACGAAAAATACAAAAATTAGCTGGGTGTGGTAACACACGCCTGTAATCCTAGCTTCTCAGGAGGCTGAGGTGGGAGGATTGCTTAAGCCAGGGAGGTCGAGGCTGCAGTGAGCTATGATCACACCATGGCACTCCAGCCTGGGCAGCAGAGACCCTGTTTGTAAAAAAACCACCAGCACCACCACCACCACCAAACAAAAAAGAAGGTCTGGAGGCCTGGCCTTTCCCTGACACGCTGTCTCAAGGCTGTGTCTGAGAAACCAAACTCCATCACCTCTACTGTGCTCCTCTTACAGCACAAATCCAGGTCTGAAAACTCCTGGAACGGGGCCCGGGGAGCTGAACCTGCTGCTCTATCCATGTCACCAATGCCACCATGTGCAGGTCTCGGAATGCCACCAGAGCAGCCCCCGCTCTGCAACCTCACTGGGTCGTCAACAGGGCATCGGGATGACGGCTTCCCCAAGAACAGGGGACACGAGAGGCCAGGTGCTGGGGTGACTGCTTCCTCAGGAACAGGGGACACGGGAGGCAGGGGCGCTGGCAGGTGTTTGCTTGTTCTAGGCACATCTTGGTGCTGAGTGTCTGGCACACCTGAGGCCAGGACAAGCCCCGCTGACTGGAATGGGGACCTGAGCCCATCAGGCCCACATGGCACGTTGGTGCGTGTGAAGGGACATAGGCCGGCCTGCTGGGTGCACCTGAGGCCCTAGGAACCCTGGGGCTGGATGGCCCACTGGGGTGGTGACTGACATGTTACCTGGGCCAATAGCACGGAGGCCACCAGGCTCAGCTGCCGGCTGTTCTGGGTGTGGTCCCAGGCCAGGCTGAGGCTGTTGCAGGGGGACATCTCTCGCAGGATGGCGGTGCAGAGCACCTGGAGCTGCTCGGGGCATGCAGGCAGGCTCAGGGTATCCTGCAGCAGGTCTATGCAAGTCTTCTCCAGCCTGCAAGGCCAGATGCCCACAGCGGGCAGCAAAACATCATGCCCGTGGCAGGAGCATCGGGCACCCCAGAGGACCTGGCCGGGCATCCTCGGGCAGGGGGACAGAGCGTTTTATGTGAGGATTAAGTGGAAAATGACTCAACCCCCACCCTCCCCCCAGCCAAGGAGCATCTGCGCTGACCTGCTGGGGGTGGAGCGGGTTCTCCCGGGGTGGCTGCATTGGGAGCCGGCCTGAGCCGTGGCCACACTCACCTCCGGTGGTACTTTGTGGCTGAGATGATGAGGAAGAGCCTCTGCAGGGAGTCAATGGTGTCCGGCCCCAAGTCCTCTGCCTGCAGCAGTTTACTGATCCGGGAACAGAACTTCTTCAGCTCCTCATCCCGGATCTCCCTAAACAGAGAAGAGGACTTCAGGACCCAGAAGCACTCACTGCTCTGAACCAAAAGAAGAATAACTCTTGGAGTGGGGAAAACTCCCTCTTTAGAAAAGAGAAGCCGAGGCTAGGGGCGGTGGCTCACACCTCTAATCCCAGCACTTTGGGAGGCCGAGGCGGGCGGATCACGAGGTCAGGAGATGGCTAACACTGAAACCCCGTCTCTTCCTAAAAATACAAAAAATGCGCCGGGTGTGGTGGCACACGCCTGTAGTCCCAGCTCCTCAGGAGGCAAAGGCAGAAGAATTGCTTGAACCTGGGAGGCGGAGGTTATAGTGAGCCGAGATTGAGCCCCTGCACTCCAGCCTGGTTACAGAGCAAGACTCCATCTCGGGGAAAAAAAAAAAAAAAGAGAGAAGCCAACTGTCTGGGAGGAACACGGTTCCACCACTCAATGCCTCTTGAGACAAATTCACTGATTCCCCAAACTGGCCCCTCTCATCCTGCGATTTTGCGATCCATTGCTGCGACTTACTATGACAAATCTCACTCACGGAGACTCAGGTACTTAGATTTTGTTATTCCAGCAGCAGGACTAAAACTGGTTCTTTTTAGGAGTAAAAAGATCAAAGACATCTTCTGAAAAGCAACTTATTCTAGACTAAATTTCCTACTCTTGAGAGCCTTTTGCTTATGGGAATGACAATAAAATCTCATTAAAGAACAAGTGTTATGACATATTGTAAGGTAAGCCTGTTATAATTTTTACTAGAATAAGTAACTGGCTTAATTTAAAACTCTCTCTAGTAAGCCACAGGTAAGATACTGAATAAACTCCCAAATGGAAACCTGTTTCTAGGTTTCTATTCCAGTCTAATGTGCAAAGGGTCTGCTATGCCAGGGGATTCTAGGGGCTCCCTGAGAAGTCTCCTAAGTGGCTGTGCCCTCTACAGGCCACCTGTAATCCCAGCACTTTGGGAGGCTGAGGTGGGAGGATCACTTGAGCCCAGAAGTCTGAGACCAGCCTGGGCAGAGTGAGACCCCGTCTCTACAAATGAATTAAAAAAAAATTAGCTAGGTATGGCATAGTCCTGGCTACCTGAGAGGCTGAGGTGGGAGAACTGCTTGAGCTAGAAGATCAGGCTGCAGTGAGCTGAGATTGCACCACTGCACTGCAGCCTGGCCGACAGAGTGAGACCCTGTCTCAAAAAAAATACAATGGAGAATCTTTCCCAGAAAGGTGGAACTCCTCATCCCGATTTAATTCCCTTCAGCATATTCTCCAAATCCCAAGCTTCTTTCTAAAAAGCCAACTCACCCAAACCCTTCAATAGCTCCTCACTGCTTTCAAATCCAAACCCCTACAGACCCTACTGCTGCCTAGAAGACCCCTGCCCCGGCTTCCTTTTCCAGCCTCCATGTCCCATTTCTCTTGTTTCTGCCCCTTCGCATGGATCCTCTGCCTGAAACATGCCCCAGCTTCCAGTCAGCGACTCCTGAGCTTCCGGTCAGCGGCTCTTCCTCCTGGAAATCCCGACCTTGCTGGGCATCCCTCATGCCCCCATCCTTGACTCGCTTCCCGCTTTCTCCATTTATCCTTCAGCCTACAGAGCTATCTTTGATTAACTTTTTCCACCCTTGCTTCCCGTATCTCTGACACATTTAGAGAGAAACTAAAGTTAACTCCAAATCTTTTTGGCTTTGTTTGGAGACAGGGCTTCCCTCTCTCTCCTGAGCTGGAGTGCAGTGGCACAATCATAGCTCACTGCAGCCCCAAACTTCTTGGCTCAAGTGGGATGATATTGCCTCCTGCCTCAGGCTCCCAAGTAGCCGGGACTACAGGTGCATGCCACCACACTTGGCTAAGTTTAAAAAAAAATTCTGTTTTGTAGAGATGGGTCTTGCTATGTTGTCCAGGCTGGTCTTGAAGTCCTAGCCTCAAGCAATCCTCCTAACTCGGCCTCCCAAAGTGCTGGGATTACAGGCATGAGCCACTCACTGCGCCTGGCCCACTCCAAACCTTAACCCTCAAACTATAGCTGCTTATTTTAAAACACCACCAGAAATCACAGCCTTAAATTTATTGTGAAAACTAGTAAGCCCTGATACATTATTAACCTTCTTGAAACCTCAACAGAGGGCAACTGTAGACCTCATGTATGTTACGTAGGGAAATTCAACCACACTCTATCCTCAAAAATGCCTGCCCACCCTAGCCAGGGAGGCAGAGAAACAGGTAAATAGTGAGGGCTCGGCCAGGCTTGGTGGCTCGCCCCTGTAATCCCAGCACTTTGAGAGGCCAAGGCGGGCAGATCACCTGAGGTCAGGAGTTCCAGACCAGCCTGGCCAATGTGGCAAAACCCCATCTCTACTAAAAACACAAAAAGTTAGCTGTGCATGGTGGCAGGCACCTGTAATCCCAGTTGGGAGGCAGGAGAATTGCTTGAACCTGGGAAACGTAGGTTGCAGTGAGCTGAGATTGTGCCACTGCACTCTAGTCTGGGTGACAGAGGGAGACACTTTCTCAAAAATGAATAAATAAATAAATAAATAAATGGGGCTGTTCCTTTTGTCTTTCATGTCACAAGTTTACGACCTTGAGTAGCATGTGACTTGGGAATGGAGTTCTCAGTCGGTGTTTCTCCTTGTCTCTTGGTAAGGACGTTGGGATGAATATATTGCATGCTGAGTGAGATGCCAGTATTTTTCATTTTCATACAGTCCCTAAATTCAAATGATGTATCTGTCCAGGACTAAAAGGAAGGTTGCTGGCGTTGAGCTACTGGGAGATGATGCTGCATATTCACCAAGCACTTTCCTAATGAGTGGAATCTTAAGGGTTATTTTGATCAGAGATTTTTGTCCTGTTCGGACTTTAGAACTTAATTTGCCTTCAAGACCTCACTCACTGTAATCATAGCAATTTCATCCATCTGAATCTTTCCTACCAATTGATCTAGCTCTGAATCCAGGTTTGCTTGTTTGTTTTGAGACGGAGCCTCGCTCTGTTACCCAGGCTGGAGTGCAGTGGCGCCATCTTGGCCCACTGCAGCCTCCACCTCCTGGGTTCAAGGAATTCTCCTGTCTCAGCTTCCTGCCTCACCAAGTTTGTTTGTTTGCATTTACCAAGGGGCTGTAGTTCGGCTGCATTTTCTTCTTTTAAACATGTAGTATCAAGCTTTGCCTGTTTGGTGGACTCTGAGTCTTTTCAGTCCTGGCCTACACTGTTTTCCCCCATGACTGGTTAGAGGTGAGGAAGGGGCAACCCACTCGCTAGTGGGAGTCCAGAGACACCCTGGAACCAGCCTGGTGGGGGATTTCTTAGCCTAGCCAATACAACTGCGCAAGAGCGACCTTTGTGATAAAACCCTCCCACGGTTCCCCCAAGCCCTCGTATGGCGTCCAGCTCCGTGGCACACAACCTTACTCCTAAGCAGCCCTCCGACCTCTCTGTGACTTTGCGTTTTTTTTTTTTTTTTCTTTTTTAAAGACGGGGTTTCACCATGTTGGTCAGGCTGGTCTTGAACTCCCAACCTCAGGTGATCCGCCCGCCTTGGCCTCCAAAGTGCTTGGATTACATGAGCCACCACGCCAGGCCGACTTTGTGTTCTTAACTGTGAGGCAACGAAAGCTCCCGGATGCCCGATTACCTGCCAGACGCGCGGTTCTCACCGCCAAGCCTTTCACCAAACTGTCGCCTGGGTCCCGCCCCACTTGCTTTCACTCACCAAGACTCTGCTCAGGTGTCACCTTCTCCGGGGACCCACCGTGGCCCTCCCCGATCTCCTCACCCCAAGCCTGGCCGTCATGTTGCGTTCCCCGATCCCCAAGTCTCCAGGACGGGTCCAGTCGGACTCCTGCAAGGCGGACGCCCGGTCCCCTGCCCTGTTAAGACCCACCCCCGGGAGACCTTAGGGAGAAGTGCGGGAAGGAGGGCCAGGGCTGCAGCTGCCCCGCACCTGGCCTGGTGGAGCAAACTCTCCGCTCCTGCGGAGAACATCGCGCCGCCGCCGCCACCAAGCGGGCATGAACCACGGAGACTCCAACAGCAGCAGCCCAGCAGCCCAGCAGCTCCGCAGCCCAGCAGCTCCGCAACCCGGCCGACTTCCGGGACCATATCACGTGAGCGCACCCGGCTTCCGCATTTGCGTCACGTGACGCATCACGTGGCCAAACGGACAGGTTGCTGGCCAATGGGCTTTGGCGTGGAGCGCTTAGGGCGGTGCATAGGTGCTCTGGCCTGGGGTGACGGGAGGCGCCTGGGCACTGCGGAGTCTAGCGACCCCGGAACCTCGGCACTCGGGTTCCCAGCGCCCTTCGACCCCCGGAAACCCTTCTGGCGGAAACTGGGCGCCTGGGGCCTTGGGAGTGGGTGTCGCTGGCCCCAAAGTGCCACTGCCCCAGTTCTGGTTTCTGTTTCGTAAACAGCTTTATAGTGCTCGAGTCCCTACGTTTAAGTACGACCTGAAAATCTGACACAAACTCCGCCACTGGTGGGCTGAGCCCAGCAGCATTCAGCAGTTGGCAAGGAATTGCCGCGGCTCTGGGCAGTTTTGGGGATTTTTTGAGCTCCCATTTATTGAGCACCCATCCCGCGCTGTTTCTGCTGCTTAAAACAAAAAAATCCCTTATTCAATCCCTTATTCGTGGGATCTCGCTCTCTTTTTTTTTTTTTTTTTTTTTGAGACCGAGTCTTGCTCTGCCGCCCAGGCTGGAGTGCAGTGGCGCAATCTCGGCTCACTGCAACCTCCGCCTCCTGGGATCAAACGATCTCTTGCCTCAGCCTCCCAAGTAGCTGGGAATACAGGTGCGCGCCACCACGCCCGGCTAATTTTTGTATTTTTAGTAGAGACGAGGTTTCACCATGTTGGCCAGGATGGTCTCGATCTCTTGACTTCTTGATCTGCCCGCCTCGGCCTCCCAAAGTGCTGAGATTAGCGATCTCTATTTTACAGATGATGCTGCAGGCTCAGAGAGGGGAAGTTTCTGTTCATTCTAATAGATGTGTTGGGTGCCCAGGATGTGCTGGGCCCTGGCGATGTTTGCCACCCTGCAGACAGCAGGGAGACACAGGGCGACACATCAGCGTCATGATGAGCCCAAGGGTGTCCAGACCAAGGGTTAGAGATGGGGCGGGCTTAGGACAGGGATCTGCTTCCTGAGGCTTAAGTGCACCCCAGGGAGAAACTGACTTCTGGCCACAGGGGAGAGAATGGATGGGGAAGCTCCAGAGGGAGAGAGAAGGCTGGTACAGTTGTGGTCCAGGGGAGGGAGGTTTAACTGATGGATTTGCAGGCAGGAGGAATAAAGTGGAGAAATCAAGGGTAACTTCATGTTTTTGGCTTGGGCACTGGGTGGTGCCATTCATTTGGTGCTGGGGCAGAAAAGGACAGGGAAGTTTGTGCCAAGAGTCATTCATTTAGTGGACAAGCGATGATTGAGTCCTACCTGCGCTAGGCACTGCTGAAGGTTCTGGGGATTAGGGTGGGGAGTGGGAATCAATGTTCTGTAGATAGGGTGTGTCAAGGTTAGGCCTTGAAGGAGTAAGTCCCGAAAAGACACCTGATGGAAGGAAGGAGGAGGAGGGAGGGAGGGCTTTCTGCAGGAGTTCCAAACATGGCTTTGAGATGCCCTTGGGTGCCCAGTGATGTCTGAGGGCACCTGGTGTGGAGGATGAAGAGATGGGAATCTCTTGATTCCCAAGCCAGAAACATGAAGTTACCCTTGATTTCTCCACTTTCTTCCTCCTGCCTGCAAATCCATCAATCAAACCTCCATCCCCTGGACCACAACTGTACCAGGATGGTGAGAGAAGCTTCCAAATGTGGAGTGTGTTGGGTGTCCCCGAGCTGCAGGTTGAAGAGTGGTAAAGGAAAGCTGGTGACAGGTGTCTTTGAAAAAAAGCCTCCTACCAGTGTTTAACGTTTACTAGGGTAAAACGTACACATCAAAGTGCACAAATCTGAAATGAACTTTATTTTTTACATTTCTAGAAATCAGTAGTAAATTGGAAAATGTCTTAAGTCTTGGCTCCATTGGTGGTGTGGGGGGGTGGGGGTGCTGATTTGTGTTTGATAATTTCTGTGGTGTAAATACTCTTGCCATGGCTGAGTTCAAGATCTAGACCATTTCCAGCCCCCCAGAGGTCCCCCTGTGGCCCCCTCCTAGTCAACACCCACTCCCCTCCCCCAGAAGTAACTGCTAGTCTTGCTTTTTTTGGGGGGGTGGGGGACGGAGTCTTGCTTTGTCACCAGGCTGGAGTGCAATGGTGCAATCTCGGCTTGCTGTAACCTCCGCCTCCTGGGTTCAAGTGATTCTCCTGCCCCAGCCTCCCAAGTAGCTGGGACTACAGGCGCACGCCACCACGCCTGGCTAATTTTTGTATTTTTGGTAGAGACGGGGTTTCACCATGTTGGTCAGGATGGTCTCGATCTCTTGACCTCGTGATCTGCCCGCCTCGGCCTCCCAAAGTGCTGGGTTCCAGGCGTGAGCCACCACGACCAGCCTAGTCTTGCTTCTAACCAGAAATTAGTTTTGCCTCTTTTTACACTTCATGCAAATAGAATCATACTGTACTTAGCTTTTCTTGTTCTTCCATGAATATTTGCTTCGTTTCCAGCTTTTGACGATAATGAATACAGCTGCAGTGAACAATCATTATGTCTCTGGGGTTCTCAGAGATGCACCCCTCTTTGTTGTGTATATACCCAGGTTCACAGGGCAGCTAACTTAAACTGAGAATCTATGTGCCAGGCATCTCAATCTCTCTCTCTCTCTCTCTCCACACAGGCACAACCTAAGCAATTTTACCATGGGTAATATTTGACTTGTTTCTTACAAAGTGTTTACATTAGTGTAAAATGTTATTTTAAGGTCTCACTAGTGAAAAATGGTTGTCCTAACCAAAACCAAAAAAGGCCAGGTGCGGTGGCTCACACCTGTAATCCAAACACTGGGAGGTTGAGGAAGGAGAATTGCTTGACCTGGGCAACATAGAGAGACCCTGTCTCTAAACAAACAAACAAATACAACATCTTAAAAAAGGAGAGATGTGATTAATAATTAGCCAACACAACTCCCTGGAGGAAGCTTACGCTTCTGTCTTGTGCTTGCTATTGAGCTGAATTTCTTTTTTTATTTTTTTGAGACTGACTCTTGCTCTGTTGTCCAGGCTGGAGTGCAGGGCGAGATCTCAGTTCGCTGCAACTTCCACCTCCCGGGTTCAAGTGATTCTCCTGCCTCAGCCTGCTGAGTAACTGGGATTACAGGCACACACCACCATGCCCGGTTAATTTTTTGTATATATGTATTTTTTTTAGTAGAAATGGGGTTTTACCATGTTGTCCAGGCTGGTCTCAAACTAACTCCTGACCTAAAGTGATCCATCCCCTCTCGGCCTCCCAAAGTGCTGCGCTTACAGACATGAGCCACCCTGCCCAGCCTAGGCTGAAATCTTAAACTAGAACTCATCTGTTAAAGTTACATTAGACTCTCATAGTGGACATAGAGTAACTTGAAGGCAGGCAGAGAAGCATTCAGACTTCAGCTGTGACTGTTGGCAACTGTGCATTCTGAAAAATGCAAGTTATTTAGCTGAGTGAGCCACACGCAAACACTACAGAACCTTGACAGAAGATAGACTTGTGACAAGCACACACTGCTATCAAGACTCCCATTGGAAGTCGTTGCACAGACACCCAAGGGTCTTGTAAGTCTGGGGGACTCTCAGAAGAGATAGAGGCTGACTGCATTGCAGCTAAGCTTCAGGGCACCCCACCAGGCGTGTGGGGTGAGGGTACCTGTACTGCACGTGAAGAAGTGGAGGGCATCACAGGCTGAAGTCCCACAGCCAGTAAGGACAGAGTGGGAACCTGAACCCAGGTCTGTGTAGTTCCAAAGTCAATGCCATCCCCACCCCACGGGCCCCACCCCACGGGCCCCACACCCACAATAAGCAAGGCCCGAGATAATTTCTACCCATGCACAAGATGGGTAGAAAGTCTCATCTAGCCAAGCACCAGCAGGAAGGACCCACAGTTGCCCAGGAGCCACTGGGGCAGCAGTGAGTACCTGCAAGTGCCCCCCAGCCAGGCTGCGGGCGTGTGCCAGGAGCAGGGGTTGGCTTAGCTGGTTTCTCCCTTGCCACGTCTAAGGCAGACGCATGTTGTCTTCACATTCCTGGAGCCGCAAATATCCTTGCTCAGAGCACTCCCAGTGGGTGGGGGTCACCGAGTCCAGGAGCCACAGGCATCTGCAGAAGTGTCTCGTGCATGAGCCAGGAACGGGATACCCAGGGCCTATGGGACGACTTCCCTTAGCAGCAGCCGCCCTTCAGCCTCTGGAGCAGGGGGCCTGGTATCTGTGCGTCCACGGGGTCAGGGGCCCACGCGTCCAGGGGGCCGGGTGCCTGTGTGTCTGGGGACCAGGACCAGGGGATCAGGAGCCTTTGTGTCCATGGGGCCAGGTGCCTGTGTGTCTAGGGGATCAGGAGCCTGTGTGTCCAGGGGGCTGGGTGCCTGTGTGTCCAGGCCGTTCGCCACCCTCAGCAGCCATCCTGTGCACAAGGACCACCCTGGAGCCTCAGGGTCACGTCTTTAATATAGAATTTTATTTCTGGTTATAGAAACAAATGCTAAGAGGAGAAACAAAACTTCCCCATCCACATACAACAATTTAATAGATAAAAGAACAGTTAAAATAAATGAAAAACAAAAGGTAGAAATTTTAAACTTTGTTATAGCTTTAAAACATTAACGTCTGATACAATTAGAAATCACATTCAGATCTCAAACTTTAAAAAAAAAGTATGGCTCCTTATTAAAAAAATACTGTATCCCATTTGAAATGAAAACACAGGCCGCCTGCTGTTGACATGGGTGGGGCTGTCCCTTCCTCTGGTCTCGTGTGTGCCCCCTCCCGGTGCTGGGGTTCAGCCACCCTCCCTGGGCGCCCACCTCCACTCCTCGAGGGTGGGACATGCAAGGTGACATGAGCGGAACCTCATATCCAATGCTCTAGAACTGACATTTCCTCTTTCTAGGATACTGCTGCTTTTAAAAGCACTGATTATTAAACAAGTTGTGAAAAATACTTTAGACAGGCAGCCACTGTAAAAAAAAAACAAACACACTCTCTCACACACACACACAGACACGCACACACACAGACACACGCACACACGCAAATACACACACAGCCCCCGAACACCCGCCCCTCCCAAATTATTTTTACAGGAGAATTATCATTCAGATTAAAAACAAAAACAAAAACAAAAGCTCAGGATTGGCTTTAACCCCTCTGGCACGGGTGCTGAGCTGCCAGCCTTTGTCACCTGCAGGGTGCTCGCAGCCCGAGTGTCTGGACTCGGTGACATCTCAGGACAGAATGTGGAACACAGCTGTTGTCTCTCCTTCTGCCCCGCCCCCCTTTTTCTTGAAACAGAAATCAAGCCACATACGTGAAGGTATTCTAGGTATCCAAAAAGCCTTTCTTGCAAGAAAGGAGAGAAGGGCCAAACTTAACACATTTTATTTTAGAGACAGAGTCTCCCTCTGTTGCCCAGGCGGGAGTGCAGTGACATGACCTCAGCTCACTGCAACCTCCGTCTCCCGGGTTCCAGTGATGCTCGTGCCCCAGCCTCCGTAGTAGCTAGGATTACAGGTGCCCGCCACCACCACACCTGGCTAATTTTTTGTATTTTTAGTAGAGATAGGTTTCACCATGTTGGTCAGGCTGGTCTCAAATTCCTCGGGTGATCCGCCCGCCTCGGCCTCCCAAAGTGCTGGGATGACAGGTGTAAGCCACCTCACCTGGCCAACTATATTATTTTAAATCCCCGTTGTTACTGATTAAAAAAAAAAATCTGCACCAGTTAACCTAGAAATTGAGAGACCACAGACACAATTTAACATCCATACAGGCCTGTGAACTTCATGCAGGAAAAATCATCTAATTCAGAGTCCCAGATCTCGGTTCAGCTCAGCCAACACATTTGGAAACGGGACAGTTCGAGAAGCTGCTTTTGACTCTGGACTCGGAGGGGCAGGTCTTGTAGCCGGAGGGAAAAAAACACTTCTTGGCTGTCAGCCGGACTGAAGCCGCTTTGCTTCCCCTTGGCCCCAGCCTCCTGCACACTTTTCTCTGTGTCTGACGTGGGGTAAACCACCAATGACTCAACTGAGCAAACGATTCCAGAAAAAAGAATCTGAGATAAAGAATAACCAACCAGGAGTCTTCTCATTCTAGCCTGACTCTCAAAAAAAAAAAAAAAAAAAAAAAAAAAAACTGGGTAAGGAGCAAAAAAAGTGATAGAGGCTGGGTGCAGTGGTTCATACCTGTAATCCCAGCACTTCGGGAAGCTCAGGTGGGTGGATCACCTAAGGTCAGGAGTTCAAGACCAGCCTGGCCAACATGGTGAAACTCCCGTCTCTACTAGAAATACAAAACTTAGCCAGCTGTGGTGGCAGGCGCCTGTCATCCCAGCTATTAGGGAGGCTGAGATAGGAGAACCGCTGAACCTGGGAGGCAGAGGTTGCAGTGAGCTGAGATCGTGCCACTGCACTCCTGCCTGGGTGTGAGGGTGACAGAGTAAAACTCCGTCTCAAAAAAAAAAAAAGGTGACAGAGTGATGTGGAGACCTCTTCAGTCACCCTTGGCAGCTCTGGTTGACTGAAATCTGGAGGATGGAACCTGAAGATGCAACTGTGTCACTGGGGCCTGGAGCGGGGTGGGGGTGGGGGTTCCTTTATAGCCAGTGTTCAGCTGCTTAACCAAAGCAAAGAAATGCGTTCGTGGCTTCTCCCTGGTCTTAGTATTTTTCTTTTCAACGCATCTTCCCCGTAGCAAGAATGACAGGCACGTGCAAAGACTGACTGAGATTCTTCTGAGGGGTTTTTCCCTGGACAGAAAGAAAGATGCCTAAAAATAGAGTGACTGCCCCCTCAGTAATATTCTCTGATACTCCGAGCAGCCAAAAACAGCCATTAGGATGAGTAAAAGAAACCAAAGTCCCAAGGCTCACTCATTCAAAGGAAGAATGCTCACTCAGTCCCGTACAAAAATACAAGGAAAATACCAGTCTCAGTGCCAGGCAGAGCTTCTGGGTCACGCCCAGGCCTCCTGGGAATGGTGACTTCGAGGGAGGGCCTCCTCTCATCCCTGGGTATTCATTCTCCAGGGACTGGGCTGTTTCTCAGGGCAGGAGTCTGACCTCCTAGCAGCCGGCACAGGCTTGGATGTGACAGGCAGGCATGGTGAGGTTCATCAGAGACAAATCCTCCTCACCACTCTCCCCCCGCCCCTCTCTCTCATGGCCTTCTGATTCTGTTTTGTCCGAAGAACCTTCTCAGCCACCTCCTGGAAAAGCTAGCCCAGCTTCACACCCCCAGGGCAGCACCTCTGGTCATGGTGCATGTCAGGCCTGGCCCTGGGCCCTCCACCCTGCCCACCTTCCAGGAGGTGGCACTGAAATGTCCCATCCAGCAGCAGAGCTGAAGGCTGCAGCCTCTGCCTGAGAAAGCGGAGCTGGGACGGGGCGGAAAAGCCCAGCAAAAACAGGGTTACATGGCTGTGGGCTCAAAAGACAATCCAAGAGAGAAACTATTTTCCCTAAATGAAGTCAGTGAAATGGGTCTATTTTAAAAATTTCAGTTCAGAGGAAAATGTGTGTGGTTGCATCCCCAAAATCCCATTCTTCCAAGCAGCTGTGACTTCGGGGTTTGGGTGACAGGAGGACAGAGGGAAGGACGCAGCAGCTCCAACAGGACAATCCCTTCCACGGATTTAACTCTGACAGAATTCAAGCCGCACGCAGTGGGAAAGGGCCCTCTCTCGAGGCACAGGCCCAGCTCACCACCCTGCTGGGGGCCGCAATACCCACCGAGATCCCCTACAAAGCACAGATTCTAAACTCTCCCTCTGGTCACCAAATGTAGCAGCTTTTTGTATTAAAAGACAACATGAATTGCAAATGTCTTGCACCAAACCCAACAACAGAAAAAGCAGAAAGTATGTGGGTGATGAAAACCGTGTCCTGAGCACTGAAAACAGGCCTGGAGAAAGGAACTTGGAAAAGAAAAGGAAATTGTAAGATGCAGGAAAACAATCTAGAAATAAGGGACAGAACCAGGAGAGAGACCATTTGTTATATTCTAAATTCTACCCTTACTTCCAAGAGCTGAAATACATCACCCAGGAGCCTCCGGAGGTGAGTCCCGTCTAAAGATTACTCCTGTCTTCATAGCAGCACATGTGAACTATTTAAAGTATTCTTATTAAATAATATTGCTTTGAGGCAGCGGTACTGTCAAGGAGGCTCGAGGCGAGGCTGTGGGTAAGCAGGTTTTCATCAGGAGTGTGAGGCCGTCACCGTGGCCGTGGCCGCCTCTTACCGCAGACCCACCGCAGCCAGGCTGCACCCCGGGGGCTGACAAGGCCTCCATCCAGCATTCTGGGGCTCTGCATTTGCGAAGAGCCTCACAATCAGGTTTTGTAACTTACTCTAGCGTAAGGAGCGTGTGATTCCGCCCTGACAGGTGAGGCGGCACGCTGGTAATTCTAAAGCCTTTTTTAGGGGGCTCTCTCTGAGAGGGGAGAGGAGGAGCCCAGGATGGACTCAACAGTTCCTCATCCCGAGTGAAGTCACTCAAGGACAAAGCAGAATGTGAGGCTTCTGAAGCCAAACAGACCCTGCGCTCCCGCCAGCTCTGAAAGCTAAGGGGAAAACCCTCTCTCCTCTGACGCGTCCCCATGTTCAACTACGTTTTCATTTTTCCTACTGAGGTCTGTTCTTTGTCTCTATAAAAACACTGATTTAAAAGCCAAAGAAAAGCTTTCTCTTCCTCCTGAACTCGCTGAACCACCCAAAGAAGGGATTTCTCTCTCTCTCTTGAGAGTCAGGCTTTCTGAGAGTCACAGTGCCCTTGGGGGTTCCAGGGAGAGCCCACTTTGTGCAGAGGACGTAAGAGCATTCGCTGAATGATGCCTGCGATCTCAAACAGTACAGAAAACAGACCCAAAAGCCAGGGGGCCGAGGTTCAGCTGGGCTGAAAACTTCTTGGGGCCCCGGCAGTCTGGAGGGGGCAGGGGGAGGCCCCCTACCCTGGCCCAACGCCACCAAATCCATCCCCTCCCTGCTCAAGAAGCCCAAAGCGTGGTACCTAGGATCAGGGAACACTCTGCAACTCAGAAACTCATCTCCACCTTTTTCACTTGGCATGGTTCTTAAATCAAAGAAAAAGGAAATACAAATAAACAGCAAATCCCAAAGAGGAACAACCAAACCTCGGGAGGGAAACTGAGGGGTGAGTGTGAGGTGCACAAGCCTCTGCCTGCCCAGTCATGGTCCCCCTGCAGTGTCTCCCAGCGCTGCCTTGAGGGTCTCTGCATGGGGACCCGACAGCAGTGTCTCATTTCACTCAGAGCACACGGTGGCCTCTAATGTGAAGCGAGTGGGACAGGATGGGGTGCTGCAGAACGGTGAGGCCCTGCGGCCCAATTGGCAAGGGACTGATGTTGAGGTTTTTAGGAATGTAGAAAGAGAGCAGAAGAGGGATGCTCTATCTGGGTCCCTCAAAGGCATGAGTGACAGGTCCCATCCTCCGCGGAGGCCAGGTGTCACTGGGAGAACGTCTGCACAGTAGCAAAGACACAAGTGGCTGAGGACAAGCACATGCTGGGATGCTGGGCAGGTGCTGGGACGCCGGGCACTGTGCCCTCCATAGCCGGGTCTCCCTGAGCTCCTCCGGCTCTGCCGCTCTGCGGACACCGGGCTGGGTGGCAGAAGCTGGCACGAGAGAGGGTGCCCTGAGCCAGCTGCTACCCTAGCAGTTGGGGGACACTCAGGCCCTACCGTCCCAATTCTCAGGGGCCACCAGATGGTCTCGGTGGGATGCCCATGCTCAGCTACTTCAGATGTTTTCCCTTGGGACTTACCTCCTATCCAAAGCGGGTGTCTTCTTATATTTGGTAAACCTGGCAAGTTATCGAGCAGGAAGCAGGAAAGAGAAGTGGGTTACCGGGCCCATGGGCTCTGGGGGAGCCCCCTTTCAGAACAGGGCAAAGCAGGAGGGACCCTTCCCAAAGCCACCACTGTGACCTGCTGTTCTCGTCCACAGACCGTGCCCCCAGCCTCTGGTTAAAGGAAAGCAGGCCCTCAGCCTCTGCTGTGACTCCAGGATGGGGCTGGAATCAAGTTACTTTTGCTCCCTGCATTCCTGCACATTGCTAGGGTCAACCCAGCCTTGACAGCCTAGAGAAGGTTCTCAGGTTCCTGGCTCCCCACAGCGCAGCATCACAGGCAGCTGGGACTGGGGGCTGAGGCTCTCCCAGTCCCCCTGGCCTGTGCTCTTGCTTCTGTGAACGAGCCTGGTTGGGAGGCGCTTGCTGGGCTGGCTCAGGGCACACCAGGAGGGCTGGAGCCAGGCATGGTACCTGCTCCGATGACCAAAAAGCCTTTCAGAATCTCATGGTTATGAGCCCAGAGCAGTGGGTCCAGGACCCAGCCGTCCTCTCCTTGCCCTGCTCCGAGTCTGAGCCGACCCCTAGGCCCGCTTCCCTTCGTCCCTCCTTGCAGTCCCCACAGAAGCTACATAGTGCTGACTCCCCACATGGCAGAACGCAGCCCCGAGGTCCTGTGCTCGCTACCCCCCAGCTCCACCCACCACTCCCTTTCCACGCCCTCGGCACTGAAGCAGTAAAATTGGTGAGAATCCTACCGCTGACAGAAAGAATGTGCTCGTCTCAAAAGCCGGGAAAGCAAGTGGGTCGGAGCCAGCCTGAGCAGACCAGGGTGAGAGGCAACCTCACATTCTGTGACCAACACATGGCACGCAGTGCTCCCTGCAGACATCAGCTTGCACTAGGAGGCCGACCTGCAGTGGCTCAAAAGCAAACAGAACTCCCCCACGAGGGTGGCCACACAGCCCTGGGGATACACGGTCACCATGGGGGAGAGGGCAGCAGCAGGCGATCACAGAGGCCCCCACTGACCGCACTGGCTCAGGCCACGCAGGCACCAGTGTCAGGGAGCCATCTCTGACCACCACGCCCCGTTCCCTCATGCCACGCACGCACACACCAGGCGGCACGGAAAGAAAAGGCCCACAGACAACAGCAGGAGCCGTGCATGTGGCACGGAGCGCGATCTCTCACCCTCCATGGACGGAACTGCACCCGGGACGCCCGGCTGTGTTCGTCACGCCCCCACTTCTCTGAAACCTCACCCAAGGCAACAGGTATGGACTTCCACAAAGAGCTTACTTCCCATGGAAAGGTTAGTGCCATAGAAATGACTCGTTTGGAGGGCTTAGAAAAACAATGGAACAGGGGAAGGAAACAGAACAGGGGTTTTCTCTATCTAGGTGGAAGGAGGGGGCCACAGAAGTTCTGCACGTGTCCTAGGGTTGGGGACTCTGATGGGGCCATGGGCGCCCCCACTCCGCCACACAGCACGCCGCTCCTCCTGCACTGCCTTGAAATTGCTTTGAAAAGCATTCTCCCTTCTTCTTCAGGGAGACACCTGCCCAGCCACCTCCCTCAGACGCCTTCCAGGCACCTGTGTCCCTCTGTGGCTCTCCTGCTGAGGCCCGGGTGGAGGCTGCTTTGCTGGTGAGAGGCTGTGATGCGGAGGACGGGCGATTCCCAGAAACACCGCTCCTCTGGCATTTCTGGAGCTCAGTGTCGAATCTGCCGCTGTTTCTTGTGGTCCCCAATAGGAGGGCCGGCGCTGGAGCTGCCAGCAAAACTGACGGCTGACCTTTACGGGGACACCTCACATCTCTCAAGACACACGGAAGGACTCTTCTTTCCTTCCTCCCCGAGCTAGGTGCAATGTTAGCTCTGGCTCAACGCTGCTCAGTGACAAAGCTCCAGGTGCCACTGGCCATCTTGATGGAAGTGTAGCGTGGGCTTCCTCAGGGACCCCAGATCCGCCCTACTGGCTGGAGCATCCCATCCTCCTCTGGTTCTCACCATGTCCCAACAAAACCAGTGGAGTCAGCGGGGGCCGGGCGTGGAGGCGCAGGAACCGCTGCTGGGGTGGGGCCTCCCTTCTGCTCATGGACGGACTAGGGAGGGCCCCTGCAGCTTCGGGCAGGAGAAACGGTTCCAAGTGAAAACAGCAGAGCAAGGTGGGAGTGGTAAGGACACTGAAACTGGGTGAAAAAGCAGCTCGAGCAGATGGCACTTGGCACTATCGGGTCCACTGTGGCCGTCAGCACTGGGACGTCAGCGCCACGGGAGGATTCGGGAAGGTCTGGCCTGCAGAGCAGCGGCCCCGACCGGCCCCGGCAGCGTGATGCCTGAGGCCGGCGGATCCAGGGCCATCTTTCATCCGTGGAACCTTCCGTGGTGAATGCCAATCCAGGAAGCTGTTGCTCTTACTTGAAGTTATCAGACAGAGCAGGTTTACTCTCCAAGGGGATGAATGCCAGCGGGAACCCTGGACACACAGCCAGTCATCAGACCGTCAGCAGGTGGAATCCTCAAAAACTGATGATCTCTTTTGTGTCTGCCTCAGGTGTACAATGAAGTCTCAACTCCATGTTTAAACAAACAAAAACTTGAGGTCCGAAGTGAAACTGGACCCTCCCCGAGTTAATGCCAACACTCTCTATGTCATGCTCTGGGTGGAGAAGCTGTTAGACGGTCCGTGGCGTGGCCGCAGCTCCTGGCTTCTCCAGTAGGCCTCCGTCCCGCGCCTGGGCTTCTCCGGCAGCCTCAGGTTGTGCCTCGCTGCGTTTCTGTCCATCCTCCCCGGACAAAGGCGGTTGGCTGAGTACGGTGGGCAGAGCTATCTTGACACATTCCTCGAGACGCTGAACTACAGCCTCCTCCCCACGCCCAACAGGGAGGCCTGGGGAGAGGCGAAGGACATGAAAGCAAAGAATTCCCAGAATCATACAATCAGTTGTCTGAACTTGTTTATGTTTTTGTTTTAAACCACGGGAGGACAGGCGATAAAATGGAAAGGGCTGGGTGTGTCCAGGTGCCGCCGATGCCCGCAGGCTGCCGTGGGCTGTCCTCCGTCCGTGGGTGCGGCCGCCTGTGCTGCTGGGTCCAGCTCCGGGGTCGCCGCTGGGTGAGTCCCACTCCCCCGCGTGCAGGTGACCTCATTCCCCAGTGCCCGGCCCCTGGGGGCCGGCAGCTGCGATCACTCCGGCTGGCGTGGTCGCGGTCCCACTGGGCTCCTCCACCCGAGACCTTTTGACCTCAGGCTCTCCAGTGGAGGCGGCGGAGGCAGAGGCGGTGGTGGCAGTGGCTGGGGTGGTGGTGGCCGTGGCTGCAACGGCTGCTGCTGGCTCCTTGGCCCCCACCTCGCACACCCGGGTGACCACGACTGGCGAGGACGAACTCGCTTGGGCCGCAAGCAGCTGCAGAGGGCTGGTGAGGGCTGCAGTGGAGGAAGAAGACGGTTACTCTAGGGTCTGGTTAGAAGCAAGCTGTTTTTTTCTGAATAGAGGCCCAAGTCACCCACACAGGGGCTAAGCCACCGAGCAGGGGAGCTGAGTGCACCCCGTGGGCCCTGCTGTCCCCTCCCCACCAGGTCTGTCCTGTCCTTGCTGGCCCCAGCCTGCTGGATGGAGGCCCCTCTCATTGCTGCGTCTGGATCCTACGGGACATCGATGGGTCGTCCCACTACTTTACACAGATGCATCACCTGAGCTATCCCACTGACACCCCACCCAGCACCCTGGCTTCCTGCACCCCGCCCGGCCCCTGGTGCCCTGTGTTCCTGCACCCCAGCTCTCCTCCTTCCTTCTCTGACCTCCTGCCTCACCCCATGGAGTGTGAACTCCAGACAGTGGGCAGATCTGGGCTTTCCTTCCACCCTCTTTCCTTTTTTTAAAAGAGACAGAGTCTCACTGTGTTGCCCAGGCTGGCATGTAGCAGAGAAATTACAGCTCACTACAGCCTCACTCTCCCGAGCAGCTGGGACCACAAGCGTGCGACACCACACCTGGCCAACGTCTCGAGTCTTATGTAGAGATGGGGTTTTGCTATATTGCCCAGGCTGGTCTTAAACTGGGCTCAAGCAATCTGCCAGCCGCAGCCTCCCAAAGTGATGGGATGATAACTGTGAGCCACAGAGCCCGGCCCCTTCCACCCTCTTTTCTTAGCGCTATCCCAGTGCCTGGAGGACAGCAGGTGCTCAATAAACTGAACTGTGAGGAGGATCGGGCGGTACTGGAGAAATGTCCTCGTGCTGCACTGACTACCGGGAGCCACCGAGCTCAGGAGGTGGCATGGAGGACGGAGCGGGGCCTCACCATAAGCGTTGCCGGCTAAGCTGTTTGTGGGAACCGCATGCTTTCCATTCTGAGTGACGGCCCGGACTGGAAGGTGGTGCTGGCCGAGGGTCACGGGTGTGGCAGGCTGCAGGATGGTGACTGTGTGTCCGGGGACCCCGGGGGCCATCTGGCTGGCCACCGTCTGGATGACTCCGCTGGCTGCTGGGATTGTGGCAAACGCAATGGTGGGTTTCTCTTCCAGGCCTGCAGGACAGGAACCAAGTCAGCACCACACTCAGCCAACAAGACAATCAATTTCCTCGATGCCCAGGCAGCAGGTTGGCCAAGTGGGGGAGTGAGGTCGGCGCTGGGAAAAATGAGTTCGCCAGAGGAAAATCTCATGGGTGAAATAGGTTTGGGAAGAAAACAACTGCTAGGGTTTTAAAGTAATATTTACTTATTTACTTATTTTTTTGAGACAGGGTTTTGTTGCTTTGTCACCCGCACTGGAGTGCAATGGCACAATCTTGGCTCATTGTAACCTCCACCTCCGGGGTTCAAGCGAATCTCCTGCCTCAGCCTCCCGAGTAGCTGCGATCACAGGTGCACACCACCACACCCAGCTAATTTTTTAATTTTTAGTACACAGGGTTTCACCATGTTGGCCAGGCTGGTCTCGAACTCCTGACCTCGTGATCTGCCTGCCTCGGCCTCCCAAAATGCTGGGATGACAGGCGTGAGCCCACTGCACCCAGCCTAGACTTAGCTTTAACCAACCCAAATTCAGTCTGAAAAAGCAAGTGTATTACTGGGAATGAAATGATCTGATTAGAGCTGTACCTTGGCCTTCCTTCAGTATTACGGCAGTACTGAAACAAAAACCACCACTGAGATGAAGTCAAGGGAGGTGAGCGAAGTCAGAGGATGCTGACCATCTGAAGGTGTTCCAGAGAGGGTCTTATGGGGGTGGGGGTCAGCTGCATGTTCAGTATCTACCCCGTCGAGCCCTGGGATCAGATTCCTTTTAGCAATTCAGAACTACCTTTTCCCTAAATGACTTTAAAGTCTCCTTATGAGGGAGTAGAAATGAACAGTCTTCCCAGGCTCATTCTTTCTCCTGTAGAAAATACTAAATTCCAAATTTATGCCAGGCCACAGCACAACTTAATTCAATGTTACCTTAAGGCAAGGACACAGCTGCATGCATCCGAGGGTATATTTAACAAGGAAGGACGCATCTGTGGACAGTCATGCTTTTTTTTGGTGTGTAAGACAGGGTCTGGCTCTGTCACCCAGGCTGGAGTGCAGTGGTGCAATCTCGCTCACTGCAACCTCTGCCTCCAGGGTTCAAGCGATTCTCCTGCCTCAGCCTCCCAAATAGCTGGGACTACAGGAGAGCACCACCATGCCCAGCTAATTTTTGTATTTTTATTAGAAACGGGGTTGCACTATGTTGGCCAGGCTGACCTCAAACTCCTGACCTCAAGTGATCCACCTGCTTTAGCCTCTCAAAGTGCTGGGATTACAGGTGTAAGCCACCGCACCTGGCTCATACTGATTTAAAAGGACACAGCAGTGAGAGGGAGAGGCAGAGAATCATCCTCCTCAAGCCCCAGGCCCAGGCCGATGGCGCTGCCTTCAGGACCCGCTGTCCGGGACGACCACAGAGAGTCCTGCAAAGGCTGCTGGCCACGGCCACATTACCTCTGGCCTCGCTGCCCAGGTCCAGCACAGCTGTGCCTGCTGCATCGTGGGAGCTCCCTGCCGAGCCCTGGCTGGTGAGGATGTATCCGTTGGCCGAGCTGGCTGACGTGGTGACCACCCTGACCATGGTGACGGTGGGGGCCTGCTGCACGACGTGGATGGCATGGCCCGCAGGCTGCTGTGAGGTCACGATGGAGGCGGGCATGTAGGCCACGGGCTTGGCCACGAGGCTGGATGGTCGGGGTGGCACGGCCATGATCACTGGCTGGGCGCTGACGGGGGAGCCTGCACGGGGGGTGCAGAGTGGACAGTGACCCCTCCTGTGCCCTGAGAGTCCCATCCCGCCCCGCAAGAGGGCTGCCCACTCCTTACCAGGTGCACTTTGGGAATACCGGTACTCTGGGACAGAAGCTAACTTGGACCCGAAGTCAGGGTCGTGTGGAATGGGGGAGCCCTCCCGAGACAGGCACTCTGGGGTCTGCAGGCCGCTGGAGCGAGGGGACATCAGCCCGGGGTGTGTGGGTGAAGCTGGAGCGCTCCTGGAGAAGAGGGAAGGACCTCGGCAGTCAGCGCCCGCCGTGCTGAGGGACAGGAGGACGTTTCCGAGACATCACGCAGCTCAGTGTCGCCAATGTCACCCCGTTGCCCGCCCGCGCTCCCTGGAGCTCATCTCCGTTCTCCCCATTCAGGCAGTGAGACCCGCCCCCTGTAACCTGAACCCAGCATTTAAAACTCCATTTGAGGGGGGCTGCACAGGGAGGCTCCGTTCAATGGGAGGGAGCGGTGTTATCTGAGGAGACGCCCCACAGTGTTCACTCCACCATGGCCAGCCAGTTGTCTATGAAAATGGCTCAGGCCTTCTGTATCAAAACACATAAGCTTCTGTTTGGTGGGCACAAGCATTCCAGCATGAAAATGCTACCCTGAGAGTAAAACGAGCTTTGGGAGCACAACCGTTTCCTCAACAACCAATGGTCTGAGCACGCTCCCCGCTGCCCCCCGCAATCACTGCCCGCTCCCCCCACTGCCCCACTGCCCCCCTGCCCACTCCCCGTCACCATTGACCCGGGTTCTACAATAGAGACCTGGGTTCTACAATACAGTGTTCCTGCCAGGTGCCACCCATGAGGGGCTGGTGTGGGTGACACAGCCGAGACCCAGGCCTGGAAGCAGTCAGCTTTCTTCTCTGGGACCACCCAGCACACACGTGCAGCGGGACAGCAGCCCAGCCACGCCGCTGTGCACACAAAGCAGGAGGTTTCAGCAGAGACCCAGAGAGTTTTTTTTTTTTTTTTGTAGAGACAGGGATCTCGCTAGGTTGCCTAGGCTGGTCTTGAACTCTTGGCCTCAAAGCGATCCTTCTGCTTCAGCCTCCCAAAGTGCTAGGATTATAGGCATGAGCCACTGTGTCCAGCCAGAGTCTTCATTGCGTTACAAACACCCTTGGTCACTTTGCGTATGCTGTGTCTACTGCTGGTGGCTGTGCTGGGCCCTTCCTGGGCTCCTCGGGCAGAGGCCTGGGTGCTCTCTCCCCGTCCCTCCCTACTGCCCTTCGGTCTCTTCAAGACCACTTAGCTCCCCATCTGCTCTTCATCCTAGGCCTGGAGGCCTTGCCTGCTGATTCCAGTGTTCAGCTGATTCAATCCCAAACCCGTGTGGCCAAGGCGGCTCCCCAGTTCGAGAGTCTGCCACAGCTCTCATTCTTACCAAAGAGGCCAAACACCTATCAGGGCCCTCTCTAATCTCCCCTTCCTCGACCCAATCACCCGCTTCCCCATGACCTGCCTCCCTTTAAACCCATTCAGCCTCTCCAAGTCAAGCCAGCCTCCTCCCTCTACGGAAAACGCAGCTCTGGCTATGCCATCCTCCTGGCCTGGAGGGTACTCCTTCCTTCCATCACCCAAGCAGATTCTATCAGCACATCTGCTTCCACAACTCCAAGGGTGACCTTGAAGATAGGACCCTGCCGTCCCTGCAGGCCCTCTTCACACACAGCTCCCCGGACAGCGCTGGGCACACAAAGCAAGTCCCAGCCACTTCCCCTGGCTAACAGACTGCCCTACAGGTGAAAAATGACACTGGCAACTGTCAGGGGTTCACCTGTGTCCCCCAGAGAAGACACACCGAGTCCTAACCCCCAGTACTGCAGGATGTGACCTTATCTGGAGACAGGGTCTAACACAGGTAATCAAGTCAAAATGCCACAGTCATTCAAGTAGACCTGAATCCCATGACTGGTGTCCTCATACGAAGGGGAAGTTTGCACCCAGACACACACAGATCACAGATAGCACCGCTTGAAGATGAAGCAGAGGTTGGGGTGATGTGTCCACAGGCCAAGGAGCGCCAGAGACTGTAGGGAGCCATGGTGGAGGCCTGGGGAGACTCCCCGAAGCCTCAGAGGGACCCAGCCCTCCTGACACCTTGACCTTGGACTTCCAGCCTCCCTTCAGGACTGAGACAGTCATCATCTGTGTAAGCTGCCCAGCGTGCGGTGCTTGTTTCAACAGCCCTAGCAACCTAACGGTGCAACAAAATTTCTCTCCACATTCCATTTAGGTGATGCTGTGTTCTGGAAAAGCTGAGCTCCACTGAAATCTTCCAAATGATGTTCAAACACTTTTCTGAATTCCTACCTTAACCATACGCCCAGTTCACCTGAGAACCACAATGCCAGACCCTATGCCCGAAATTAATTTTCAGCTATTTCAATCCCTTCCTTCCTTCCCTTCCTTCCTCCTTCTCTCCTTCCTCCTTCCCTCCTTTCTTCCTTCTTTCCTCCTTCCCTCCTCCCTCCATCCCTCCTTTCCTTCCCTCCCTCCGTCTCTCCCTCGCTTCCTTCCTTTCACGGAGTTTCACTCTTGTCACCCAGGCTGGAGTGCAGTGGCGTGATCTCAGCTCACTGAAACCTCCACCTCCCAGGTTCAAGTGATTCTCGTGCCTCAGCCTCCTGAGTAGCTGGAATTATAGGCATTCGCCACCATGCCTGGCTAATTTTTGTATTTTTAGTAGTGAAGGGGTTTCTCCACATTGGCCAGGCTGGTCTCGAACTCCCGACCGCAGGTGATCCGCCCGCCTCAGCCTCCCAAAGTGCCGGGATTACAGGCATGAGCCACCGTGCCCGGCCAGATATTTCAATCTTTCATCGAATCATGTTGGAAACATGATTTTTGAAATGGGAATTTTGAAATGGGAAGCATGAGATGCTAACGTGTCCTTCCACAGGGAAGGATTTCCGAGAGGGCCTCTCAGGAGATCTCCTCCCCCATACTAGGATGGGCTCATCCAATGGGCAACCTTGGGAAGAGCCACCCAGGCTGCTCACAGGCACCTAAGCTCTTCCAGACTGGGCCTGGCCAGGACCGAGCTGGGCAGGGGTGGCCCTGACCTACCAGGTGGGTGGCAGAGGCCGGGGGAGGGTCTGTGCCCCCCCCACCTGCAGCAGAGCCACATCCCCCAACATCTGTGAAAAGCAAAGGCAGCTGTGGGCTCCCCAAGTCATACCCGGTGTCTGTCCCTTCAAAGACTGGCTCTCCCCGGGTCCTCTCTCACTGCACCAGAAAGTTCGGAGCCACCAAAAGCACCGCAAGCCGCAAGCCATTTATTCCTGGCCTTAGGAACTGTTCCCACTGCCACACACATTTCCACTTTTTTTTTTTTTAGATGGGGTCTTGCTGTGTTGCCCAGACTGGAGTGCAGTGGCATCATCTCGGCTCACTGTAACCTCCGCCTCCAGGGTTCAAGCGATTCTTTGCCTCAGGCTCCCAAGTGACTGGGATTACAGGCGTCTGCCACCATAGCGGCTAATTTTTCTATTTTTAGTAGAGACGGGGTTTCACCATGTTGACCAGGCTGGTCTCGAACTGACCTCATGATCTGCTCTCCTTGGCACCCCAAAGTGCTGCGATTACAGGCATGAGCCACTGCATCAGCCTATATTTCTGCTTCTAAGAACTAAAATGTTATTATTAGTAGAATAGTCAGTGGCTTACTTAATAACATTACTATTTTAGGAATTCCTGGTCCTGAGATATTCTCTCAAAACAAAAACAAAACCAAAAAATGGTGGAGTCTTTAAGTGCCAAAAAGAGCAGTCACCCCTCAGTATTTGATGGGAGGGGGGTTGCAGCTAACAAATCTGGAGACGCTCAACCAAGTTCTTCATATATATGGTGTTGCATTTGCATACAACCTATGCACATCCTCCTGTAAGCTTTAAATCATACCCAGGGTACTTAGAATCCCTAACATAATGTACATGCTATATAAATGGCTATTGTAGTGTGTATTGTTTCATCTGTATTACTTTTTCTTTGAAAATTTTTTTTTTAGCCAAAGTTTTGCTCATATCACCCAGGCTGGAGTGCAACGGCGCAATCTCAACTCACTGCAACCTCTGCCTCCTGGGTTCAAGCGATTCTCCTGCCTCAGCTTCCCAAGTAGCTGGAATTACAGGTGCCCACCACCATGCCCAGCTAATTTTGTATTTTTTTTAGTAGAGATGGGGTTTCACCATGTTGGCCAGGCTGGTCAACTCCTGACCCAGCCTCGGCCTCCTAGAGTGCTGGGACTACAGGTGTGAGCCACTACACTAGCCCTTTTTTTTTTTTTTTTTTAATATTTTTGACCTGTGATCATTTGCATGCCCAGACACTGAGCCTGCAGCTATGGAGGCTGCAGATAGGGAGGGGGAGGGCTGACTGTGCCACGCATCCCTAAACTCCAGGCCAGCCCAGCTTTCCTAACAGCTCTAGGACAGCCACACAGAGAGCTTTACCTTGAGGACAGAGGCCCGAAGGGGGTGCGGAAGCAGGAGACGCCCCTCTGCCTCCGTTTCCGGAATGCCTGTTCCACAAGCTTGGCTTCAGAGGCAGGGTCTATTCGCCAAAAAGACCCCTTCCCAGGCTCCTCCTGGGAACGCGGGACTTTAATAAAGTAACGGTTCAAAGAGAGGTTGTGTCGGATAGAATTCTGCAGGGAAGCAGAGATATTCACCCGTCATCAGCAAATCAGAAAACAAGTCCCACCTGCCCCAAATCTGCAACATAGGTGGGACCAGGGTGAGGGGAGGCTGTGGCGCTGTGCAGAGCCCCTGGTGCTGCGCGGGAGCAGAGGCAGGGAGCAGGCCATTCCTATCACAATCTGACATAGCATCATTACCATTTGACTGTTTTTTTTTTTTTTAAGGAGTCTCACTCTGTTGCCCAGGCTGGAATGCAGTGTTGTGATCTTGGCTCACTGCAAACTCTGCCTCCTGGGTTCAGGGATTCTCCTGCCTCAGCCTCTTCAGTAGTTGGGACTACGGGTGTGGGCCACCATGCCTGGTTGATTTTTTTGTATTTTTTAGTCGAGACAGGGTCTCACACTCTTGGGCTTAAGCCATCCTCCCACCTTGGCCTCCCAAAGTGCTGGGATTACAGGCATGAGCTACTGCGCCTGGCTGTCATTACCATTCTTTACAGAAAAAGTGAAAGAGAAAGATAGATCCTGGTCTAGGAGCACGTCTGGGACAAAAAACAAAACAAAAAACAAAATACTGGGTCTTGGCTGGTCAAGATGGCTCAGGCCTGTAATCCTAGCACTTTGGGAGGCTGAGGTGGGTGGATCGCCTGAGGTCAGGAGTTCAAGACCAGCCTGGCCAGCATCATGAAACCCCATCTCTATTAAAATGCAAAAAATAGGTGGGCATGGTGGTGGGCACCTGTAATCCCAGCTACTCGGGAGGCTGAGGCAGGAGAATGGCTTGAACCTGAGAGGTGAAGGTTGCAGTGAGCAGAGATTGCACCACTGCACTTCAGCCTGGGCAACAGAACGAGATCCTGTCAAAAAACAAAACAAAACAAAACAAAATTTAACAGCACCTTGAAAAATGCACTGAAAAAAATCAAATAAATAAAATGGAATAAAACAAAACCCAAAAAACCAAAAAACAAAATAGTGGATGGACTATACTGACTTTGGAGAAAATACAGGCAAATGCAACATGCGTCAGTCATGGCTGGTATGAACAAAGCTCTTATAATCCCATCCACAATTCAGACATGTGGGCGGTTTTATTAACAGTATACGGTGCATTTCCAACTTAGCATGGGACTGTAAGGTACAGCAAGCACAAAATCTAACAAGGTATGTCCATCTTCTCAGTCTGGGAAAATATCCTTCTTTTATTTTATTAAATTTTTTTTCGTTTTAGACACAGGGTCTCGCTCTGTCTCCCAGGCTAGAGTGCAGCGGAGTGATCATAGCTCACTGCAGCCTCCACCTCCTGGGCTCAAGTGATCCTCCCACTTCAGCCTCCGAGTAGCTGGGACCACAGGCGTGCACCAGCACACCTGGCTAATCTTGAGTAGAAAAGAGGTTCTTGCTATGTTGCCAGGCTGGTCTTGATCCTCCTCCTGCCTTGGCCTCCCAAAGTGCTGGGGTTCCAGGCATGAGCCCCCTTACTGCCCTCTTTTCTGTCTATTTTCAGGGAAGTGACGTGCCTGTTAGTTTCATATTCTAGGGGCGTTTGGAGGTGCTCCGGCTCCAGGGCCCGCCTTACCTGCCAGCCTTTGTCGGCCGTGCGGTAGTAGGGGTAATGCTTGGTGATGTGGGCGTAGATGCCGCTCAGGGTCAGCTGCCGGTCCTGGGCAGAGGAGATGGCCTGCACGATCAGCTGCGCGTAGGAGAACGGCGGCTTGGACTCGTCCTGCGGAGAGATGCGGCTCACAGGTGAGCTCCAGCAAGGTCCCTAGGTCCACCCCACCCGCCCACCACTGCTGACGGAGAGGAAGCTTCTCCGGAGGACACACTCATCTCGACAATCCCAGTGCCCTCCAACGATTCCGTTAAGGGGCTCGCATTAAACTAGGAACAGCCGTTTTTGCCAAGTGGGAAGGAAAACTTCTGTTTTTATCATAATTTAATTCTGAAATGTCTCACCTCTTCCACAAATCGATTTTAAAACAGCTGTTGGACAGAAATGAACTAAGACACAAAGTTATAAGGAGGGCACCATCCTTCTCAAGGGCTGTGTGAAGGCTCTGACACTGGGCTGCCAGTGGCAGATGAACAAGGAGTGGAGCGGGAGGGGCCCTGGTGTCAGTGCCACCCGTCACTAGCAAATGACCAACAAGGACAATTTGGGCACAAAAAGGAGAAAGGACCAATGGCTCAATGGCTCTACCGCCGACTTCGGCTGCATTCCTTGTGGGTCAAGACCACCTCAAGTGCACTGTTGCACGCCCCGGGGCTGTCTGTGCCGCCTGCGCCGGGTCACTACAGCCTGATCCTGGTCACCATGGCTCGATCCTGGTCACCACATGCATCATGGTGCCGGGGGGGCTCAGACCTTGGGGCTGTCTCCTCCAGACGTGTCTGCCTGCTGTTCCGACGCAGCCTTTGCTGCAAACTCCGCTGCCAGCTGCAGGTCCGAGGTCACGTTCTGCACAAAGCGGTAACTGGAGGAGCCGGCACCGCGTGGACTGGCTGGGCAGGAGTTGGGGACACTGAGAAGAGAGAAGGACACTGTAAGCTCATGGCTCTGAAAAGGGGGTCCCTGAGGGGCACAGGACTTTCAGGACCTACCCGGAGGGTGGGGCTGTGGGGGAGAAACCTGCACTTTCCAATCATAAGTGCCATCACACTGCCCTGCCCTCAGAAAAGTCCAAGGTCACACAGCATCAAGGACAAGATGCTGGAAATGGCAGACACGTTTCCTCCCAGCGGTGACTTCTGCTTGGGGGCTGAGAGTGCTGTGGGCCCACCTCCTGGCATTGTGCAGGGCCCAGGGCAGCACCTGGTCAGGAAGCTCTGTGGAGGCCCCTCCGCAGCTGCCCCCATGCAGCTACGGGATGTGCACCAGGGGCAGGTAGCCTCTGCAGGCTGCTGGCCTGTGTGCAGGTGTCCACAAGGTGGCGCCGTGGGAAAAGGCTGGGGCCCGGGACAGCCCAGTGCGGTCAGAGGCAGATGCTGGAAAGAGGCCCTGGAGTTGCCATCGCCCTGCAGGATGAGGGCTCCATGGCAGGTGGCTCTCCTGGAGGCACCGCCCTCAGGAAGAGCCAGCCCCTGTGGTTTCCCCCTGAGCCACTGAGACGCCCCAGCCCTCGTCCCCTCTCCCTCCCAGGCTGGAGCCATCACCAACTATCGGGAGTGATCGACACTCCTGGCTGCAGGTGAGGCCAGGGCCATGGACGGGGGCTGTGTCCGATGGCTGAGAAGTGCGCCCTGGCCTGCTTCCCTAACTCACTCAGGCATGATTCAGTGAGCAAACCATGGCGATGTTTTCCTTCTCAAAATGATTTCTAGTATAGGTATTCAGAGAAAGGCCATGAAGAATGGGTACAGAACCCCCTGATAGAAAGAGCTCCCACTGTCCTGTGCACGTGGGCACCCACCTGGCCTCGTCCCAGGAAAGGCCCCATCCCGGATGGGCCCTGCCCACCTGTGATGTTGACATCCCCACCTCAACCGACTTAGAGCCCCCATAGTGAGCAGGACGCTCCTTGCTGCCCTGCCCTGCAGGCCACCCAGAACCCTCCAGAAGGTCCACTCTCCTCCTCCCACCTTGCTGCCGCTTCCTCGGCCTGAAACGTCCTTCCCCAACCGTCCAGGCACAAGACTCTCAGATCTCCAAACTTAGGCTCCAAGGCCACCTCCTCCATGCTGCTCTCCTGCCCCTGCTCCTGGGGCAGCCCCCAGGCCCAGAATGGTGATACGAGTTTGCAATTTGTCTCTCCTACTAGGTAGGAGCCCCGCGTGCACTGAAGGGGGCTTGAGAAACATTTCTTGGATGGAGCAGGGGGATGAATGAAAAAAGCCCTGTGGCTGAGAAAAACCTGGCAACTGACATGAATGATCAGTTCAGGTCTGGGGCTTTTTCAGGGATGACTCAGCATCAGCCACACAGAACGTTAAGGACTCTGATGTGGAATTCCTGCTCTCTTCCAACAGACTCCCCAAATAGGACACACACCGGTTAAGTTCTGCATGTGTCAAAACTTAAATGAACACACCCACAAATGGCTTGATTGAGGTAGGAAACAGTCAAAGGGAAATTTTTTCTGAATTTAAATCTGAACCCAAAATACAAAACTCAGGCTTAAAAGTAAGGTGGGGCTGGGCATGGTGGCTCATGCCTATAATCCCAGTACTTTGCGAGGCTGAGGCAGGTGGACCACGAGGTCAAGAGACGGAGACCATCTTGGCCAACACGGTGAAATTCCGTCTCTACTAAAAATACAAAAATTAGCCGGGCGTGGTGACTCGTGTCTGTAGTCCCAGCTACTTGGGAGGCTGAAGCAGGAGAATCACTTGAACGTGGGAGGCGGAGGTTGCAGCGAGCTGAGATCGCGCCACTGCACTCCAGCCTGGGCGACAGAGTGAGACTTTGTCTCAAAAAAAAAAAAAAAAAAAAGGAGAGAAGGGGAGAGAAAGGTTTTGATGGGTAACAGCACACAGCCCCCAAAATCAGCTTTGTCAAAGGCCCCTGGGAACCAAACACCTCCCTGTCGAGGCAGTATGGCCTCGTGGCTGGGGGAGCTGCAGACGACATGGCCAGCATCGTACCTGTGCACCGGGCCCCAGACCCACAGCCACTGGACGTCCCCTGGGACTCAGTGGGAAGAACTGAGATTCAGGCCTTGCTGGGGACCACCGAGCTGAGCTGTCACTCAGATACACCCTGATCTCTGGCCGCAGGCTGGGGAACGGCTGCTCACCTTGGAAAATCTTGTCTGAGGCCCATGAGGTGGCAGGTAGGCTCCTCCAACCTTCCTAAAGACCAGCAAGGGGGACCCCCGCCCGCTCCATGACAATCGGTGATGGCCCAGCGCATGCAGCAGGGACCCACTCCTGTTCCCAGAATGATTTTACAAAAGATCATAGAAAATTCATGCCTGCCAGGCTCGGGGGCTCATATCTGTAAGCCCAGCAATTTGGGAGGCTGAGGTGGGAGGATCGCTTGAGCCCAGATGTTCAAAACCAGCCGGGGCAGCATAGTGACATCTCCATCTCTACAAACAATTTAAAAAATTAGCCACGTGTGGTGGCATGCACCAGTAGTCCCAAGCTACTCGGGAGGCTGAGGCAGGAGGATGGCTTGAGCCCAGGAGTTTGAGGCTGCAGTGAGCTATAATCGTGCCACTGCACTCCAGCCTGGGTGACACAGTAAGACCCTGTCTCTAAAAATAAATAAGTAATGTTTTAAAATTTAAAAAATTAGCAGGGCGTGGTAGTGCACACCTGTAGTTCTGGCTATTCAGGAGGCTGAGGCAGGAAGATGGCTTGAGCCTAGGAGGTCGAGGCTGCAGTGAGCTATGATCATTGCACTCTAGCCTGGCCAACAGACCGAGACCTTGTCTCAAAAACACCAAAATTATTTCTAAACTTAAGGGAGTAAAACCCACTGGAAAGGTTGTCATTCCCAAAAGAAGGATTTCAAGTGAAAATAATAAAGGTTGGCAAAGCCTGGCTCAAAAAACAGGGAGAGAGGAGGGTGGTCTCTCCACCACTTGCCCTAGCACTGACCCTGGCCTGGGCTGCTGGATCCTCGTGTTACTCTAGCTGAGACAGGTATGACACCGCAGTTTCTGAGGTTTTCCAGCCACCTGGGCTGAGAGACCACGTGTGTTTGTTCACATAGCTCTTCCAGCCCTTGGAGCAGCCTGTCTCTCAATAAGCCCCATTCAGCTGTCCTCTGCAGGCTGGCCTCGGCCATGGGGCTGTGCCTGGTACCAGGTTCCCGATGACAAGGCCCCATACCAGGCCTGCAGCTGAGGGAAGTGGGGAGCAGAGGCCACTGGAGCCACAGCTGCTCAGGCCTGTAAAGTGCTCTGAGGGCACCTGGCCGTGGTTGCACGGGACACCCAGCCCCACAGCCAGGGTCCTGGCCTTGGGGACTGAACAGAGAGGGGCCTTGGAGCCACCTGAAAAACTAATCAAGACATCCCAGCCGGGTGAGGTGGCTCATGCCTGTAATCCCAGCACTTTGGGAGGCCGAGGCGGGTGGATCATGAGGTCAGATCAAGACCATCCTGGCCAACATGTTGAAACCCTGTCTCTACTAAAAACACAAAAAACATGCTGGGCATGGTGGTGGGCGCCTGTAGGTCCAGCTATTTGGGAAGCTGAGGCAAGAGACTTGCTTGAACCTAGGAGGCGGAGGTTGCAGTGAGCTGAGATTGTGCCACTGCACTCTAGCCTGGTGACAGAGCAAGAAAAAAAAAAAAAAAAGAATCTCATGTCTGATGCCGGGAGTCCACGGAAACACTCTCTGACCCTTAGCTGAAAACGGCGGCGTACACATCTACACATGTCCTCCTGCAGGAATGAGAGAGAACAGGAAGCTGAGGGGAACCCATTGCTCCCTGACAGGGACCTCCAGCTCAATTGCAGGAAACAAGAAATCGCTCCTTCTGGGGAAGTACCCCAGGCCTCGGCCAGGCCCCACATTCCCACACCCCAGCTGCTGGTGTGGGCAGCAGAGGCTGGACAGCGGCAGCCCACTGATGGTTGGGAATCAAATGCCTGTGCCCCCTGACTGGAGGCTGAGAATGAGATTGAAGCACAGCAAGCAGCTCACCCCTAGGCCTGGATTTCCCCTCCCTTCTATGGAGGGCAATTTCCAAGTCACATTTCCGCTTTAGGCGAGAGCGCTGGAGGATCCTGAGTGGGGCACTCCTGGAGCTGTGTGCCTGTAGGGACAACCCCACGTGGGCCCGGGACAGACAGCCTCCACCACACCAAGGAGCTGGGCCTAGAAGGTGCCTCCGGGACCACCCAGGACACACCCGTGCAGGGACACTGGAGAAGAATGGACGGCCTGCGGGACACACGGGTAGCTGGGTCTCGTTACGAGGAGAACTCGCACTGAGAAGGGCAAATCCAATGACAGACCTAAAGCCACCTCTGGAGCTGCCAGCTGGGTTCCGTCCCCGGAGCCCAAGACAAGCCTTCCCCGGGGCACAGGGCAGCGGTCCTTCCAGATCGCCCTCAATGCCCATGGCTCTTCGCTGAGGCAGAGAAGGCCACCCAGAGAGGCCTGGGGTCAGGAAGGGACGTGGCTTCCCCCAGGCCTAGAGAAGGCAGTGGGGGCCTGATCCCTCCTGAAGCCCGACAGATGGGACCTGCCTGGAGGGGCTGGAGGAAGGGGCTGGGACAGAGCCTTATGGGGAATGGAGGGTCCAGGAGGCTGCGGGGATCTGAGTTGTCCTTTGTGTCCTGAGGTGGCGCCTGAAGCCTCCTAGGGGAACCTCCCTGGAGACGAGGATGCTGGGGGTCCCTGCCCCAGCACCAGCCGCTCTTAGAGGGTTTTTAGGACCTCGCTGTTAAATAGAACAGCTGGCCACGGCACATCTGTGGTTTGAGGAAGTTTCTACCAGGCAGGACATGGTGCAAGACAGAACAAGGGAGGAGGAACCCAGGGGAAGCTGATGGGAGCCTAGCGGGAGACGAAGCGCGGTTCCCATCCCTAGGGAGGTAACGACGCTGTCTCAGTAAGACAGTAAGAACACCACACAAAGGACACTTGCAGAGGAAGAACACGCTCTTATAATAAAAAAATAAGAACTCAAAAGAGGAGAAATAAAAATCCAAGAAAGGGTGGAAGGAGAGACTGGAGAAAATCTCCCAGAAAGTAGAGAGGGAAAGGAAAGGAGAGAGTGAGCTCAGCTCAGAGGCCCACCAGGCACAGTCAGTCCCAGAAGTCGGGAAGGGAATCTGGGGGTCCGGGCGTGGTGGCTCACACTTGTAATCCCAGTGCTTTGGAAGGCTGAGGCAGGAAGATCACTGAGCACAGGAGTTCAAGACCAGCCTGAGCAACATAAGGAGATCCCATCTCTACAAAAAATACAAAAATTAGCCAGGCATGACGGTGTACACCTGTCGTCCCTGCTACTCGAGAGGCTGAGGCAGGAGGATCGCTTGAGCCCAGAAGTAACAGCCTGGGCCACCAAGTGAGACCCTGTCCCTTAAATCAGTAAATAAATGAAAAGTCTCTCTCCCATGCCCTTTCCCAGGAAGCGACTGGAGAATGTACTCTAGTAAAACAAATGAACAAAGCAGGAAAGAGGAAGACTATGGGAATCAGGAAATAGCCCTCTCTCCACCACCACCTCCTGAGGGGACTCCCAGGATGGTGGAGAAGATGACCCTGTGGTCAGAAAGGAAGGCCTTCACAGTAAATGGAGAAGAGGCCATTATATTAACTCCAAGAGAGGGGGAGTGTGGTGGAAATAAGCCAACAGTACAGGAAGGAAACGGCTAAGCATTACAATCACTACCCGCTTCTAATACAGAAAACACTAATGCCGAGTGAACCAAACATGATGATGTAACTTTACAGGATGGAGGGGGGACGCTAAATCCTCAATTTCCATATAGGAAGCTGTTGTACAATACCTACAACTGAAAAACCAAGACAGTCATGTGCGACTATGACTCAGGGACACAGGAGTGAGAAGGGATTAGCTCTGGGGAGTGTCACATGGGGGATTTTCACTTTCTGAAATGTTTGGATTTTGTACAATGTGTATAGATAGATACAGGCTCTTCGTAATCTGGAAAAAAAAATAAAAAGGGAAATAAAATTTCCAGAGGCAAATTTCTTAGAACAATCTTAATGAATGTTTCTGTTCCTTTAAGATAAATCCAACACTGTAAAACTCTGGGAAGCAATTTTTAAAAATTAACTAGTGGACCACTCCTGTAGTCACAGCTGAGGGGGGAGGATCGCTTGAGTGCAGGAGGTTGAGGCTGCAGTGATCCATGACGGTGCCACTGCACTCCAGCCTGGGTGTCATACAAGACCCTGCCTCAAAACAAAACCAAAACAAACAACAAAAACAACAAAAAACCAGACCCACGCCTTGTAATCCTGGCACTTTGGGAGGTCAAGGTGGGAAGACTGCTTGAGGCTAGGAGTTCAGGACCAGCCTGCGCAACAAAGCAAGACACTATCTCAACAAAAATAAAACATGAGCTGGGTGTGGCGGTACGTGCCTGGAATCTTAGCTACACAGGAGGCTGAAGCAGGAGGATTGCTTGAGCCTGGGAGGTGGAGGTTGCAGTGAGCTGGGCAATAGAGCGAGACCCTGTCAAAAAACAAAAACAAAAACAAAACCCCCAAAATCAAAATTGGAACCGCCACTAAACATAATAATGTAGGGGTTGGGCGTGGTGGCTCATGCCTATAATCCCAGCTTGCACCCCGGAGGTGGAGGTTGCAGTGAGCTGAGATCACGCCACTGCACTCCAGCCCAGGAGACAGAGAGAGATTGTGTCTCAAAATAATAATAATAATAATTTAGACTAGGCACGGTGGCTCATGCCTGTAATCCTAGTACTCTGGGAGGCCAAGGTGGGCAGATCAGGAGGTCAAGAGATCAAGACAAGCCTGGCCAACATGGTGAAACCCCATCTCTACTAAAATACAAAAGTTAGCTGGGCGTGGTGGCACGCACCTGTAGTCCTAGCTACTTGGGAGGCTAAGGCAGGACAATCGCTTGAACCTGGTAGGCGGAGGTTGCAGTGAGCCAAGATCTTGCCAATTTACTCCAGCCTGGGCGGCACTGTGAGACTCCGTCTCAAAAAAAAAAAAAATAATTAAAAAAAATCAAACTAATTGGTTTCCGGAGTGCATTTTGCCCCAGTGCAGAGTAACCAGCACGCTTGCCTGAACAGGAGCTGCTCTTGGGCAAGATGTGGACCTGAGTAGGTGCTTGAGCAGAGAGGCGCCCCGCAGCTCTGCAGGCGCCAGGGTCAGCTCCATGCCTGCAGACACCTCCTGCTTCCCCCCTGAGGCTCCTGTGGGGAACCTGGGAAGGGCTGTCCCCGTGTGTCGCCTGCCTGCACAGAATCCATGTGACAGGCCTACTCCACACAAGCCTCGTGTCACCGGAGGTCTGAGAAGTTAGGCGCTACACCTAGAAGGGCCCTCCCAGAGATTACAGGAAAGCTGGGGGTGGGGCCATCCATTTAACAGATTCAAACAAACACAAGGACTTCCCTACCAATCTTCATTCCGAGCTCCCAACACTTCAGAGCCAAACCCACCCCTCGAAGGGATCTAGGCAGGAGGGAAAAATAAAAGGAACACACAGAAAAGTCTCAACCTTCCCATGTGGAGGAAGCAGTAGTTAGTTACTTCCCCAGAGTTCTCAGATTGGAAAAGGCGTAAGAGGGTGTGGTGGGGTGTGGCGGGGTGGGGAGGGGTGGCAAGGTCTACGGGAACAGGGATAGGGACAAGGAGAGGGAGGGAAGAGGGACTCTCATCTCCAGCATGGCTGGATCAGTCAGGCAGGTTCCCCGCTAGGGGTGACTCACACATTCGCACCACAGTCCTCCTGCAGCTGTGCTGAAACACAGGGAAGGCTGCAGCCACAAACTTGTGTTTTTTAATTATTATTATTTTCTGAGATGGGGTCTTGCTCTGTTGCCCAGGCTGGAGTGCAGTGCTGAGATCATAACTCACTGCAGCCTCCAACTGCTGGGCTCTATTGATTGTCCCGCCTCAGCCTCTCAAGTAGCTGGGTCTACAGGCATGAGCCACTGCACTTGGCTGATTGAAATTTTTTTCTTGTAGAGATGGGGGTCTCACTATGTTGCCCAGGCTTGTCTGGAACTTCTAGCCTCAAGCAGTCCTCCTGCCTCAGCCTCCCAAAGTGCTGGGATTCCAGCCTACCAGAAACTTTGAAACAGATGCATCACTCTGCGGGAAGGAACCAAAGTTTGTCAGAAAAAGGAGAGTATTTCTAATGTAGACCCAATAACCTCCAAGCTCAAAAGACCTCTAACATTACGAAACAACATAAACTGAATTAGGACTGAATGTTATCTAGCAATAAGTCAGAACTGTGTTTAAAGGTCATGATCCGTGAAAGGGAAAGATTTTGAATTCAGTTGCTGAATTTTTACTGTATATTTATGTACTGCTGACCTTCACCGAATTGTACGAGTTACTTTCATTTTTTATCTCCACGTTGGAGAAACCAGGAAAAGCCTTCTGAGAGAAACAGCTCCTGAAGTCTTGCCCTCATAAGCGAAAACAGCCACTCTCTGTGCAATGCTCTTTCTCTCACTGAACTTCAGCAGTTTTCTTAAAATTCTACCTCTAAGGAACACTTTTTAGATGTGTCTGTTTGGTGGAACCTAGAAAATTATTAACTACTTTAATTATTTGATTAAATACTTTAATTCCTTCCTAAAAACACTTTTTTTTTTTTTTTTTTTTTTTTTAGATGGAGTCTCGCTCTGCTCAGGGTGGAGTGCAGTGATCTCACCACCCCAACCTCCACCTCCCAGGTTCAAGCACTTCTCCTGCCTCAGCCTCCCGAGTAGCTGGGATTACATGCCTGGCTAATTTTTGTATTTTTAGTTGAGATGGGGTTTCACCGTGTTGACCAGGCTGGTCTCGAACTCCTGACCTCACGTGATCCACCCGCCTCTGTCTCTCAAAGTGCTGAGATTACTGGCCTGAGCCACTGTGCCGGCCTGTAAAAACACTTCTTTGCAAAAAGGAAAGAAAGGTCAAAATGCTGCTAAAGATAGCAGAATTTATTTCAAAGAGAGTTCATTCATTTTCTGGGTGGAGTACTTCAGGGCAGAAAAAAATAAACCAGAAAAAAACACACACACACACAAAACCACACACCCACACCCACCCACCCTGGGAAAGGAGCGAGGGCCTTCGAGAGCAAAGCAGAAGGAGTGGAAAGGAAGGAGGAAGGCTGGTGGGGGGCAGGGGCAGCTGATCAGGGAGGCTCCCACAGGGAATGGCCGCTCCCTCCCAAGCCACTCCCGACTCCTGGGAAGAGGGGCTCTGGGCGAGCCGGCCTACACCCTAGGCAGCCGCTCCACGGCCAATGGGGACCGGCGAGGCGAACGCACACCAAATTAGGAAGGCAGGCATCAAGGGGGCGGGGCGGCACCCGGGAGGGGACAGCTGGGCAGGAAGCCCCGCACTGGGTGTGGAGGGCAGCACCGACCGCCCGGATCTCTTAGGGACTGCAGCCAGCGAGAGGAGAGTGGGGAGGTGGCAGGGAAGGGCAGGGAGTGTTTGTAAACACGCCGGCTCCACCCTACGGCAGAAACTCAAACTGAAAAGTATCTTGGCAAGCAAAACCTCAAGGGCCTCTGAGGTTTCTAAACACTCAATTGAATTCCATGGTGCTAAGATAAACGGATGTAAACAGAGAGGCTTTTATTGTAACAATGGTAGGCCAAAGAGCCAGACAGCCAGTCCCTAACTTACTACTTTCTCCGCACAGAACTCCCCTAACAAGAATCCTTTGCACAGGGCAGCTTCAAAGAACAAGACTGGGTGGAGTGAGGGGAACCGGGGGTCCCCCACCTTCCCGGCTCCCACAGCAAGAGCAGGGCGGCTACAGGACCAGGGAGCTGCACACCACCCCCCCCACCGTGGGAACTCACGGTCACAGGAGGCCCACCCAGCTTCTCAGAGGAGCTCCAGCTGCAAGAGCTTCAGGTGTTCAGTACAAAGTATCTTTACTCCTAGCTATAAAAAAGAACGAAATCTCGGCCAGGGAAGCAACACGATGGAGCTGGAGGCCCTTGTCTTAAATGAACTAACTCAGAAACAAAACCCGCACACCACCTGCTCTCACTTACAAGTAGGGGCTGAATAGGTGGGTGCCCAGGAACACCAGGATGGAAACAACAGACGCTGGGACTCCAAAGCGGGGAGGTGGGACTGGTCGAGGGGTGAAAGATGACCTCCGGGGTGTGAGGTTCACTATTTGGATAATAGGCACCCTAGAAGCCCAATCCCCACCAGGATGTACCATATCCATGTCACAAACATGCACGTATACCCCCTGAATCGAAGATAAAATAAAAATAAACAGGACTTTCCCCACCCTAGTTTTTAAAACCGGTACCTTTTATCAACTCCTTTGCAAACCACTACCTTTCTTGCAATACAAAAGCAACTTTAATATGCAGATTTGGATTGATGCTGGGAAACATTTTTGTTTTTTAAGCCCCTCCTGGAGCAAACTAAAACATTTTTCTTTCTTAAAAAGCTTGTTTAGCTGGATGAAAACCTGCTGAGTAAGGACCCACTGCCAGGCTAAGGTGGGGGCGCGGGCCTAGCCCTTCTGCAGGAGCCCCGGGTCACTGCCTGGCCTGCTTCTCTCTGGACCCCGAGGCCTTTGCTGCCCACCCCAAAAACACCAGGACCAGACTTCTTTTTTTTTTTTTTTTTTTTTTTTTTTTAGACAGAGACTTGGAATGTTGCCAGGCTGGAGTGCAGTGGTGCGATCTTGGCTCACTGCAACCTCCACCTCCCGGGTTCAAGTGATTCTCCTGCCTCAGCCTCCTGAGGAGCTGGGACTATAGATGCCCACCACTGAGCTTGGCTAATTTTTGTATTTTGAGTAGAGACAGGGTTTCTCCATGTTGGTTGGCCAGGATGGTCTCGATCTCCTGACCTCATGATCTGTCCGCCTCGTCCTCCCAAGTTGCTAGGATTACAGGCGTGAGCCCCTACGCCTGACCAGGACCAGCCTCTTCTGGTGTGAGCGCCCAGCAGCACATGAGCTGGTCTTGGCCACCGTTTCTACAGTGCCTTTAAGGTGGTACTACGTAAAGACTCGAGGACGTACGCGGTGTTCAACTGCGTTCTTCAGATACAATTCTAATAATGTACAATGCACCATTTATTTATTTCTTATGTATTTATTTATTTTGAGATGGAGTCTCAACTCTGTCACCCAGGCTGGAGTGCAGTCTTGCAATCTCAGCTCACTGCAACCTCTGCCTCCTGGGTTCAAGCCATTCTCCCACCTCAGCCTCCCAAGTAGCTAGGACTACAAGTGTGGGCAAACTTGCCTGGGTAATTTTTGTATTTTTAGTAGAGATGGGGTTTCGACATGTTGCCCAGGCTGGTCTCAACCTCCTGGCCTCAAGTGATCTGCCTGCCTTGGCCTCCCACAGTGCTGGGATTACAAGTGTGAGCCACTGCGCCCAGTCAATTCACCCTTTAAAATGACTTTTAGCATGTTCACAAAGTTGAATAACCATCACTGCTGTCTACTTTCAGCACATTCTCCCATAAAGCCGTATGGATTGAAAAAAAATACTGCATGTGCACGGCTCAGCACAGGGCCAGGTAGGCACACACCACGGTTTCAGTTACCACCATCATCATCATCCCAGAGGGTCATGACATCACAGCACTGGCTCCACAGATGGGAACCAGGCCCGGGGGTGGGGGGCTGAGGCGACCACGCAGAGTCACACACGCGACCACGCCCAGCCTGAGCCCAGCAGCTTTTCCACAGCCGTTCCACAGCAGCTCTGTCCCTGAACTTCTCTTGCAATGAGAGCCTCTCCTACCCACTGCCTCTGAAAAAAGGAGGCCAACTCTAAGCAACTCAAATGGAAATGATTCACACCTTGTAACTTGCAAGAAACCACTGGTAAGTTGTTGGCAAAGCTGGGTAGAGGAGCTGTCCCCTGATGGCTGTGTTCCAAGATAAGCCAGTGTGTAATTCTAACTTGGACCCACGTATGGGCCGGGTGTGTTGGCTCAAGCCTGTAACCCCAGCACTTTGGGAGGTGGAGGAGGGAGGATCTTTTGAGCCCAGGAGTTCCAGACCAGCCTGGGCAACATAGCAAGACCCTGTCTCTACAAAAGATAAGAAAATTAGCTGGGTGTGGTGGTGCATGCCCATGGTCCCAGCTACTTGGGAGGCTAGGGTGGGGGAATCACTTGAGCCCAGGAGTTGGAGGCTGCAGTGAGCTATGACTGTGCCACTGCACTCCAGCCTTGGTGACAGAGCGAGACACTGTCTCTGCAAAACAAACAAAAGTCCTCTCCTCTCCTACAGCTGCAAGAGGAAAAAAAGAAAGAAAAGGTGCAGCCGGGGCTTGGCAGAGTGACGTGATCAGAATGGGAATGCCACGGTGCTCCCTCTAACAGAGCAGGGTGCCAAGAAAGTGCTTCATACATGTCCCCGAGGGCCCTGAGCCCCTTTCAGGATATATGTGAGGTCAACATAATGCTCACAACAACCATAAGATGCGATCTGCTTTTTTCACTGGGCTGACCCTTGCTGGTGACGCACGAGCAATGTGGAAACTGCTGGTGCCACAGAGAAACCACAGCTCTGGCACCAAACCACGCACGGCCACACATCTTCAGGTCCACCGATGTGCAGCTGGGAGAGAGAAAAGCCAGCCGAGTTTAGGAACGTCTGAGATAAGGCCAGGCGCGGTGGCTCACGCTGTAAACCCAGCACTTTGGGAGGCCAAGGTGGGCAGATCACGAGGTCAGGAGTTCCAGACCAGCCTGACAAACATGGTGAAACCTCATCTCTACTAAAAATACAAACATTACCTGGGCATTGTGGCATGTGCCTGTAGTCTCAGCTGCTTGGGAGGCTGAGGCAGGAGAATCGCTTGAACCCAGGAGGCAGAGGTTGCAGTGAGCCGAGATTGCACCACTGCACTCCAGCCTGGGCAACAGAGCAAGACTCTGTATCAAAAAAAAAAAAAAGAAAAAGAAAAAGAAAGAAATGTCCACGATGCGATGAAGAGGTAAATCATTAAACAATGTATGACCCTCCAGCCTCAAGCGCACGTCTGCTTTTGCATCCTTGTATAACAGGACAACAGGACCTGGGCCAGCACCGTGTGCCACACATCCAGGCTACTGCCAGAGGTTTACGTGTGACTCAATCCAAGGCTCACCGGCACTCTCTACACAGAGCTCTGTTCACACTTTTAACCCTGCAACACCTCCCCTCTACCTCCAGGGCTTATCGTCTAACACACCAGAGATGAGAAAGTTTGAGGACTTTCTCCAAAATCTAGATTAATTTCTAAAAGGTTGTAGAGAATTTTCACAAATAAAGTTCACCAAATCCTGGTGGATGAGTATTACTTTAAAACATTTTCAGCCGGGTGTGGTGGCTCACATCTGTCATCCCAGCACTTTGGGAGGCTGAGGTGGGTGGATCACTTGAGGTCAGGAGTTCAAGACCAGCCTGGCCTGTCTCTACTAAAAATACAAAAGTTAGCCTGGTGTGCTGGCAGGCGCCTGTCATCCCACTATTCAGGAGGCTGAGGCAGGAGAATTGTTTGAACCCACAAGGTGGAGGTTGCAGTGAGCCAAGATCATGCCACTGAACTCCAGCCTGGGTGACAGAGTGAAACTCCGTCTCAAAAAAAAACAAAAAAAAAATTTTCAATGTATAAAAAAAAAACAAAAAAACAAAACACCTGTGCTTGCCTTAATAAGCCCTAATATGTAAAACTTCCAATGGGAAAAGTGGTGATGAGGCAGTCTTCCCTTTATAAGAGAATTCAGAGATTTCAGCCAGGTACCGGATGCACACACAGCACTTTCCGTATTTCCATGCATGTCAATTCTCCTGAGAGATATAGAACCTGGTGCCGTGTGCACCAGGCATGCCCGCATTATCTTCCTCTCTCCTGGGGGCTGAGGGCAGGCTGGGGGGCTGCTCACCTGATGGTGCCAGTTGGGGAGGGGATGGGGCTGACCATGCTCCGGAGGTCTGGCTCTGGGATGTGGATCTTCAGCGGGGAGATCTGTGGGTAGAGTGGCCGGAGCGGGGAGGCCGGGGCCTCTTCTTTGTGGTAGAGCGATGTGAACTGGATCTTGATGGCTGTGCTGGGAAACCGGAAGGTACACCTGGAACGGGAGGAGGAGCGGGTGTGAGGTGCAGGACACTCGAGAGGATGCTAACACCCAGGGAAGGTGCGTATCCGTGGGCCTAAGTGACCAGGCCTCAACTCTCAAACCTGGGCCCCAGAGAGCAGTTTCATTGCTTTTGTTAGGACATGCAGGAACTGAGACTTAGGCTTATTTGGACCTCAGTTGTCTTTCTTATTTTATTTTATTTTATTTTACTTTTTGAGAGGGAGTCTCGCTGGGGCTAGAGTTTAGTGGCGAGATCTCAGCTTACTGCAACCTCTGCCTCCTGGGTTCAAGTGATTCTCCTGTCTCAGCCTCCTGAGTAGCTGGGATTATCGGCACCCACCACCACACCCGGCTAATTTTTGTATTTTTAGTAGAGACCAGGTTTCACCATGTTGGCCACGCTAGTCTTGAACTCCTGACCTCAGGTGATCCACCATCCTTGGCCTCCCAAAGTGCTGGGATTACAGCGGTGAGCCACCGCAGTTGGCCGTCAGTTGTGTTTCTACTGTGCGTGAGAACAGAAGAGATATACATATCCCCAAACAAGCGCTGCTGATGCTGCCAACTCCCACTCAGGCTCCAGACGGTCAGGGCCACTTCCTGTCTCACAGGGCAACTGCTGTGGCACCCAGGTGGGATCCCTCTGAAAGGAGGCTGAAATGGCATGGCAGCCACCTAAGCAGAGATTTTCAAGATGATTCCCCGCCGCTGCCTAGAAGACCTGACAGAGCAATTCCACCCTGGCATGGGCTGGCAGGAGTCGCAGAGAGTGTGCGTTATCCACCCAGCGCTTAATGGACCGGCTTCACAGTCAGTTCTGGGCTTAAAACCGTAAACCTCGGTTTTTCTATGGGAGATGACCAAGTGCAAACAAAGCCAGCCGCAAGCACCAGCGTCAACACTGGTTGCTATGAACGGTATCCAAGGTTCATCTGGCTTGAGGAAACTGCCACCTTTTACGAAGCTGAGCGTTACTTATCCAGCTCACCTTTCAATTTCTAAACTGATGAGGCAGCAACTATCAAGTTGCTCACTGCAGGACTCAGTTCAAAACAAAACAAAAACAAAAACAACGTAAAGCAGCAGCCTGCCCACACAGAGATGAGCAATGCTGGCCGCCTGCACAGCTGTTTGGAAAAGGCTCTTGTTTAAAAGCATGGGAGGGGGGAAGAAAGAACGTATAGAAACCACCCATGACAATGCACTTTTCAGAGTTCGAGAAGGCATTCAGAACAGGCCAAGGGAGTCAACACTTGAGAGATGTTGAGGTCTCTTGTAGGGGAACCTGGATGAAGCCTCCAAGCACCAGGCTGCTGGGTCTCTGCCTGACTGTTTTTAAATCGGAAGCAGTCTTGAAAGAGGAAATCTATCTAAAATCCCGCGCAGACATGCGCAAACATCCCTCTTTCGTTTGAAAGCCCCTTTGCTCTTCGTGAAAGCGTTTTTAAAACGCAGAATGGAGGAACAGGTCACAGTGTGATGAAGGGTGCCTCTGGCTGTCGGCAGGGGGTCCCCTTGCGTCTTCTTCCCAGGGACCCGCTTCAAAGGAAGTGACTCAGCATTACAAACGTGCTGCTCCTCCCATAGCTCTGCTAGCCAGGCTGCCCACATCGGAGAGAGAAAATCAGGCACTTATACTGGCTCAACTGGGCCAGTCCTGATTGTCCTCGAGATACTGGGCAGAGGAAACCGGGCTGCATCGTTCAGCACCAGGTGCTATCGGGCCTGTGGGCACCAGGTTTCTATTTCCAACACAAAAGGGACTCAGACTGTTTCGGGATGAGAAGCTGTCTGGCAGGCTTGCCCAGCAAGTGAACCTTGGGTGGTCAGTAGTGGGTAGCCACCTCATCCCCGAGGTTCTGCTTAAAGGGCAGCCCACGGCTATTTGAAAATACTCCACAATTTTGTCCTCTTCAGTCACGTTGAGAGGAATGTCTAATGATGTCCTTTACACTTTCTTCAGTTTTCAGCCTGATGGAAATTTCTTACATCTGTATTTTGACTGGAAAGATGCATCACTCCATTTTTTTTTTTTCTTTTTGCGATGGAGTCTCGTTCTGTCACTCAGGCTAGAGCACAATGCTGCCATTTCGGCTCACTGCAAACACCGCCTCCAGGGTTCAATTGATTCTCCTGTCTCAGCCTCTCGAGTAGCTGGGATTACAGGCATGCACCGCCACCCCTGGCTAATTTTTGTATTTTTAGTAGAGACAGGGCTTCACCATGCTGGCCAGGCTGGTCTCGAACTCCTGACCTCAGGTAACCCACCCACTGTGGCCTCCCAAAGTGCTGGAATTACAGGCGTAATTCCTGCGCCCAGCCACATCACCCATTTTCTAAGATGCTTTATGAAGCCTAAAGGCACTTCAGTGCTGGGGGCTGTCAGCTTTTGTGGGTCCCAGAGCCGATGTCCACCCAAGCTGGTGTCTGAGGATGGGCCGGCGGTCCCTGACCTAGGGAAGCAAGGAAAGAGGTTTGGGGCCAGCATCTGGCTGAGGGTCCAGACAGGGGAGCTAAGGTGAGCTCCACCTGTGAAGGACGGTGCTGAATGAACACAGTGTGCATGCGTGTGTATCTGTGCATGCACACACATGCATAACACACTGTTCCACCAGCGCTGGACACGGTGGTGGTCATGAGGACAAATGTTTAAAGACAGTTTCTATGGCCCTTGCTGTTTATCTCTTTTCTCCAATTCCCTCAACCACTACAAATCAACGAAACAAACTATGTTTTCCCGTTTGTCAGAAGGGCACAGTTGAGACCTCGGACTTTCTGTGTAGTGAAAGCCCCTATGTTAATATGGGATTGTATCATGCTGGAACCGTCAAGGCCAAGCAGAAAGATGTGGCTTCTTGGCCCACGACTGGGGTCACAATAAGACAGGGACCTCCGAGACCAGGGTTCAGATAGGAAGACATGAAGAGGTGCTTATCAGTAAGACATCTGCAGACGCACGTGCGCATACGCTACACACAGTCACACACGCATGCACAGAAGAGAAACATGGTCTCTCTCTGGACTGGGAGAAGCCAGAGCCTATCCGTCCCAACGCTTGACTTCTCCCCTTCAAAGAGTGAACCGTGGCAGCAATGAGAGCCATAAGGTGTGGGGATTTGCAACAAAGGTGAATGCCACCAAAAGAGAAAGTTGGTTTAGAACCACTTGACCTAACCTCTCTGTGCTTCCGTGATCTTTACGAACAAAACACAATGGCTAGAACAGAAGAGACCTTTTCTAAGTTGCTTTCCAATTCAAAAAACTGATTCTAGGCTGGGCTCGGTGGCTCACTCCTGTAATCCCAGCACTTTAGGAGGCTGACGTGGGCAGATCACCCGAGGTCAGGAGTTCGAGACCAGCCTGGCCAAAATGGTGAAACCCCCTCTCTACTAAAAATACAAAAAAATTCGTTGGGCATGGTGGCATGCACATGTAATCCCAGCTGCTTGGGATGCTGAGGCAGGAGAATCGCTTGAACCTGGGAGGTGGCCGTGCTAGTGAGCCAAGAACATGCCACTGCACTCCAGCCTGGGCAACAAAGCAAGACTGTCTAAAAAACAACGCCCCCACCCCCCCAAAAAAAAAAACCCCAAAACTAATTCTAGATATGTACATATATATTGAGTTTTCAGTAAAACAAAACAACGTTTGGTAAGACAGGCAGACAGGCTGGTAAGACAGGCAGACAGTTTGGTAAGACAGGCAGATGTGTAAGACAGATCTATACACATCTATAGATGACATTAGGACAATTTCCTACTGTAATAGTAGTTTTCCAATTAAGGTTTAACAATAAAGATTTTCATAGTATTTGCTGTAACAGTGATTGTCCTGAGGCAGGCGGCCTCATTACTAGGAAGAGGAGAAAACACCATGAAGCATGCTACTTGATTTTATTTATTTTTTGAGACGGAGTCTTGTTCTGTCATTCAGGCTGGAGTGCAGTGGCACGATCTTAGCTCACTGCAACCTTGGCCTCCTGGGTTCAAGAGATTCTCCTGCCTCAGCCTCCTGAGTAGCTGGGATTACAGGCACGAGCCACCACACCTGGTGAATTTTTTGTATTTTTAGTAGAGATGGGGTTTCATCATGTTGGCCAGGCTGGTCTTGAACTCCTGACCTCAAGTGATCCACACACTTCGGCCTCCTAAAGTGCTGGGATTACAGGTGTGAGGCACCGCGCCTGGGGTTGATTTTGAATAGATGTTTTCCCAGCGTGCTCACAGAGTTTGCCAGTTATATCTCTCCCTGTAATATCTCGTGGGGGTGCAAGGTTCTAGCTGGAGTTTCAGTGAGTACATTTTGCATTGTGAAGCTGCTGCATGGTGATTTAACCCCAGCCACACACACTGCCGGTCTTTCCTGGAGGAGCTTCTGCTAAGGTCAAGTGGGTCCACAGGGTAGAAATCTCCATCCACCGGGGGACAGGTTCTCGTACAGGCAAGTGCCCATCTTTGGAGGAACTCTCTCTAGAACATTCTTGCCTGACTTAGACGGAAAGGAGATTAGTGGTTGCCTAGGGCTGGAGTGGCGGGTGGGACAGGAGGGGGAATGGAAGATGACCAAGGGGCGCGGGGCTTCTTTCTGGAGCTGTGACGGCGTTCCGAGCTTGCCCGTGCTGGTAGCTGCACGAGGTGGTGAATGCACTGAAAATTACGGACTGGAACAATCCAAAGGGTTAGTTTTGGGTATGTGCATTCTATCTCAGGCAAGCTGTTTTTGGGGAGAATTCTTGCCCAAAAGCTCCCACACCGAGCGTCTACTCCAGCCTTGGGTTTTTCCCAGGTCCACCCAGAAGCTGACGGCTCCTGGAAGTTGGGTCAAACTGGTGACTTGGTTGGCGATGAGACTACCTAGCTCAGCCTTAAACTATAGAGCCCTCTGCACTGTGAGCTGGCACTGGCCACCGCTCCACCAGTGATGAGCCCAAGTGACTTGGGGCATGTCATGTACCTTCATTCCCATCCCCTCCTTAGGCCACGAATCCCACCACCTGCCCAACCAACCAGAAAGCTGTCAGGAAAACAAAAATAGCTCACTTAATTCTCGATGATATAAATACAAATACAATTGCTGTCATTTTAGACACAGAGAAATAATCAGAGGGAAGGAAGGACCCATGAAAGCTTCTGGAGGCAATTTTTAAAATGAATGCAACAGATTTCTCCTGTCCACAGCTGTCCCCCCTGCCCTGTCCCTCCCAGCAGAAAGACGGGTTTACTTTCTGGAGGGGATGAACCATGAGGCCTGGACAAGGGCACCTGACACAGAAGCAGCAGAGAATGACATCCCATGCCGCAAATAGCCTTGCAACCTGAAATTCTGTAGGAGGACCAGAGGACCACCCTGCAAACTTCCAGAGCTGAGCCCAACTGCCGGCAGACAATGGCCCAGGAGAAAAGCCTGAGGCCTAGCCTTCCTGGGGCCCCTGTGAAGCCCCAGGGAGGGAGCCCCGTGCACCGATGCCTACACACACTTGGGCAGCAGGGAATGGGGGCGCCTCCCCTGCCACAGGAACAGACACTTGGGGAACGTCGCCAACAAGGAAGACAGGGACCGAGGCAAAGGAGTTTGAGGGGCGCAGAGGCAGCAGACGATCGGGCATGGTGGAAGTCACAGAGCATCACCTCATTTTCCCAAGGTCAGAGCGGACCCCGCCTACCCAGGCCAGGACCGCAGGAAACCATGTCCAGGGGAAAAGGGAAACCTTGAACAGTTTTAAGTGACTCAGAAAACTTCAAAAGGAAGGCTGGATGAGACGTGAAAACCTCTCCCAGGAAGGATGAAGAAAACAGGAATTTCAGACTCTATTCGGGAGGCCTACGGCTTGAGTTAGCGTCACCCTACACAGGCCGCTGCTTCTCAGGAGTCTGCGAATGCATCTGCTGTCTCCCAACTGTGGTGGAGGCCGGTGTCTCCAAGGAGCTGGACAGCACGGTCACTAAGGTTAAAACGCAGGCATCACTTTGGTGGTTAGGAGCTGAAAACACGGGCGATGAGCTGGAAGTCTGCTGGCTTCCCTGCGCCAGGTGAAGCTTCACCCGCGGCCCCTGGAGGACAGACCCCGCGTGGCCAGCACCAGCCACTGGCACGAGCTCTGGGGGAAATCCAGAGTTGGCGCATGCTGGGAGGCTCCTGTGGCTTCCATAGTCCCATGGGGCTGGCTGTGACGGCCAGAGAGAGGGAGCCAGCTGGAGTAAAGACCAGGGAAAGGCTCCCACCATCCCACCCAGCCTGCAGCTTCAGGGGCCTCAGAGCAGCCACCCCTCCCATGAGAGACACAGCAGACCCAAGCGCAAGGACTAGAAGACGCCAGGCTGGTTTTCCCGGGTGGGTGCTGGGCAGCTTCCTGGACTGTGGCTGAGACTGTGGTTCCCAGAACACCTCCTCTCTTGCTTCTCCAGCAAACCCAGAGACAGAGAAACTCCCACCCAATGAAGACCATGTTTCTCTGCCCCTCCTGCAACCATGAGACTATGAGCTGGTCGATGGGATACAAATGGATCATGTCTTTATGAAGAACCAAGGGCCTTCTTCATTCCTCCCCTTCCCAACGGCTGAATGTGGCCGTGATGGAAGAAGCCAAGCAGCTATGATGGGCCATAAACGGGCAATGCAGGCCGGGCACGGTGGCTCACGCCTGTAATCCAAGCACTTTGGAGGCCAAGGCGGGCAGATCACCTGAGGTCGGGAGTTCAAGACCAGCCTGACCAACATGGTGAGACCCCGTCTTTAAAAAAAAAAAAAGGGAGGCAATGCATAACGGAGCAATGTAATAGAAAAAGCCTGATGCTACCAGGTCATAGCTGACATTAAGATGGTCAAGTGTGGCTGGGCATGGTGGCTCACGCCTGTAATCCCAGGACGCTGGGAGGTGGAGGTGGGAGGACTGCTTGAGCCCAGGAGTCTGAAACCAGCCTGGGCAACACAGCAAAACCCCAGCTTGAAATTAAAAAAAAAATTTTTTTTTTTTAAAAGACTGTCCTGTGTAAAAGAAGCAAACTTTGCCCTTGTCATTTTGACCTTTGTTGCAAAATCAAAACTATATCCTCACTGAAAGAATCCAGGAAGAGGATGAAAAGCCCCAGAACAGAAGCTGTGCAGGAGCCTGACACTGCGCAGGAGAGCGCCAGGGCTCTCGGGAGAAAGTCCCCAGGACAACTCAAGGACAGGAATGTTGTGTTACCCAACTGCTGAGCGGAGTTCTAGAGTTGCATCAGCGTCCGCAGATCAGTTCACGATAGTTACAGAGAATGCTGAGCAAGTGAAAGATAAAGAAATTCTGTGCCGTGGGAAAAAGGCACACATGTGCAAAGAGGGCGTGTGGTGTAGATCTACGGCTCTTGGATGAGGATGGGCAGCAGGAGAGCCAGACCCTATGTTCTCCAACAGAAAGCCACGCGTGTCTACCACAGGGCGAAAACTCAGTGAATAGCAGCTCAGATTGTTCATCAGGAAGCTTTAAAAGCCGTTGCTGGCCGGGCGTGGTGGCTCATACCTGTAATCCCAGCACTATGAGAGGCCGAAGTGGGTGCATCACGAGGTCAAGAGATTGAGACCATCCTGGCCAACATGGTAAAACCCTGTCTCTACTAAAAATACAAAAAAATTAGCTGGGCATGGTGGTGGATGCCTGTAATAACAGCTACTCGGAAGGCTGAGGCAGAAGAATGACTTGAACCCAGGAGGTGAAGGCTGCAGTGAGCCAATATCACGCCAATGCACTCCAGCCTGGGGATAGAGTGAGACTTCGTCTCAAAAAAAAAAAAAAAAAAAGCTGTTGCCTCTGGGAAGTGAGACCTGAGGACTTGTTTGAACCTGTTACTGTGGCCATTACAAACTATGGCGCAGTGGCTCATGCCTATAGACCCAGTGCTTTGGGAGGCGGAGGTGGGAGGATCGCAGGAGTTCAAGATCAGTCTGGGCAACACAGCAAGATCCTGTCTCTAAAGTTTTTTAAAGAAATTAGCCAAGTGTGGTGGCTCACACCTACAGTCCCAGCTACTCGGGAGGCTGAGGAGGGAGGATTGCTTGAGCCTGGCTGGTGGAGGCTGCAGTGGACTATGACAGTGAATGAATGAATGAATGAAAGGACAACTGTCGGCACTGGGATCTTTGGTCAATCTCTCCGTTGGCCTCGTTTGCCTCATCAGCGAAATTGGGGTAATGACGGTACATATTCAGAGTTCTTGTGAGGTCTGAACCAATGATTCCAAGCAACGCCATCAGGAGCACACAGGGTGTGTCACACACAAGGAGCCCTCACTAAATACTCAAAATACGGAGATGTTTACAACAGCTTCATCAATTTGGTGCAAGACTAAGTGCAACAATGCAGTGGCTAACGGCAGGGAGGTGAAGTTGGACCTGCCTGGCTTGAGCTCGGGCAGCTCAGATGCCCTGGGGGCACCTGGGCAAGTCACTGGATCTGAGTCCTGCCCTGGCCGGCTTCTGTGTGGCCTCAGGTCTCCATGCCGTGAATGTCAGTCCTGTCCGGATGGCTGGCACATGACAAGTGGTTACTGAAAGTTTGCTTCAGTTATTCTTGTTATTAGACAAGGACTGGAAGGAGAAATGAAAACAGCCCTGGTTAAGGGTGGTGTATTGCAGGTCTCTCTCTTTTTTTTTTTTTTTTTTTTTGAGACAGAGTCTTACTCTGTTGCCCAGGGTGAACTGCAGTGGTACAATCTCAGCTCACTGCAACCTCCATCTCCCGGGTCAAGCGATTCTCCTGCCTCAGCCTCCTGAGTAGCTGGGATTACAGGCACCTGCCACTGCACCCAGTTAATTTTTATATTTTTAGTAGAGATGGGGTTTCACCATGCTGGCCAGGATGGTCTCGAACTCCTGACCTCAGGTGATCCACCCGCCTCGGCCTCCTAAAGTGCTGGGATAGAGGCATGAGCCGCCGCGCTTGGCTGCCTCTCTCTTTTCAAAAGATTCTTTAGATGTTGCTACCATGTCCTTGAAGAAATGAAAGACCCAAGAATGGGAGGCAAAAGCTGTTATATACTTCATAACAGGTACTTTCAAATTTTGCAGGGTACAACGTGTCTTTAAGAAACCTGATCAAGTATTAAACCTGGCTCGCCTGGTTCTGTTAAGGGGTCTGGCTCCGACGTGGGGGAAAATGTCCCCTAGGGCCCAGGCTCCCAAGAGTCTCAAGGGAAGGCTGGGGAACAGCAGAGCTTGACTTGTGGGATGCCACCCACCACCTTGGAGCCCCCTCACCACCTCCTACCAGCGTGTTCTCTGTGTAGGCACAGGAAGTCAGGTGATGGTCCCAGGTGGACCACAATAGATAAGGCCTAAAGCTGGAATGCCAGAGGCCCCGAGGCTCAGTGTTTGCTTAAACTCCTCGGAGGAATAAGACTGTTCAGCAAATGGGTTTAATGTTTTAATGTAGAGACAGGGTCTTGCTATGTTGCGCAGGCTAGTCTCGAACTCCTGGCCTCAAGGGATCCTCCTGCCTCAGTCTCTCAAAGTGCTGAGATTACAGGAGTGAGGCACTGCACCTAGCCTCAGGAAATGGTTTTGAAAAAAACTTTAACATATAAAATCCCCAAATCAGAGAATTCTGAAAATCTTAAATTTTTTAACCTAAAATATTGTCTTTCTATTAAAAATGTAAGGTATTTATGATGACCCCAAAAACGAACACAGGTGGCTGCAGCCACAGGCGCCCCTCTATTGCAGAGACCCCGTCTTTGCCAGTGTGTTAAGAATGGTGCAAAGCAGCAAAGGGACACAAGTAACAGATGAACACGCACAGAAACCAGCACCGGCGTCTGCCAAGCACACCCTCTCCACTGTGCCTGCGTCTCTCCTCCAGGAACCAAAGCTGAAACCCTGACTCTACTTCTGAGTCCATGCCCCAACCTCATCCTCCTGGAACCCAGGACTCACGTGGCAGTGGCACAGCTGACAGCGGCAGCAAGCTGGGGAGCAGGGTGGTCAGGGATGCAGCTCTAAGCTTGCCCACCACTCAACTGGCCGTGTGGACTCGGCTCTGGACCCTCCGTTCTTGCAGCAACAACAATGTAGGGGTGTGCATGGGGTGTGCGAATTAAAACATGCTAGTGGTGCTCGTGTTTGTAAATTCTCATGTTTTCCTAGGGCCTAATTCTTTTAATAGAGAGAATGCATTTATTTTTGTAGTCAGACAAATGAGCACATTTTATTTGGAAAAAGGAAAAAAAGACAGCAAGATACTCAAGCCCATATGCTGAGTCAGTGACACGCGGTGAAAACCGCAGATGAAGGTCTGACAAAAGCCAGAGTTTCTTTTTCGTTTCTTTCTTCATTTTTTAGACGGAGTCTCGCTCTGTCACCCAAGCTGGAGTGCAGTGGTGTGATCTTGGCTCACTGCAACCTCCACCTCCTGGGTTCAAGGGATTCTCCTGCCTCAGTCTCCTGAGTAGCTGGGATTACAGGTACTCACCACCATGCCCAGACAGTTGTTGTATTTTTAGTAGAGATGGTGTTTCTCCATGTTGGTCAGGCTGTTCTCGAACTCCTGACCTCAGGTGATCCACCCGCCTCGGCCTCCCAAAGTGCTGCACCCGGCTGGGGTTTCTTTTTGAAGCTGAAGTCTCAGCCTCTGTCTCAGGAGGATTCTGGAGGCAGGTGGTGAGAGATCTCACTGAACTAGGATGGAAGCCCACAGAGTAGGCCAAGCACAGCCACGGCCACCCACCCTCCCTGGGTCTCACACGTGTGTACTGCTGGGTGGGGCTCCCGGGGCCCAGCAGACCCCACAGCAGCATGGGCGAGGATGGCACCCTTCGCGTTCGCAGCTCCTTCAAAATCACCCCACCTTCCCTTCGCAGGAGGAACGCTCATCTGGTAGGTGACTGCTTCCCAATCCCGCCATGGGGACTCGAGGTGACTCCCACAGCTTTGCCTGCTGGAGGCTATGGGGCCCCCAGATGACTTGGCCAAACGGCGGTAGCCCCATTGATCTGCATTTCTCCCAGACACTCCACTCCCCAAGACAACCTTGCCTGCTCCAGGAGAAAGTCACTGCCCACTGCTTCCGAAGAGGATCCTGAGGTCAGAGAGTAGGCTGCGAAACGATCTCCGTTCCCCACCATGCGGTGTGGCTTCAATGTAAACAAAAAGACTGCATAAAAATGGACTGGACTCTTTAAGACAGCAGACGCAGACATAGCCTTCTGCAGCCCGCTGGGGCTGACCTGGGCAGAACAGGCTGCACGTGATGCCAGAGCTTGCTCGTGACGAGCAGTTCAAGCTATCTTCCATCTTCTGTCTCTACGCTGATGTAAGAAAATGCTTCCAGGAAGTCCAAATGGCTTCATCTGCAGATCTCAAAATGCTGCCCACATTATTCCACTTAGTCATTATTCTGGCCACCTGACTGATACCAAGTACAAGATGCTGGTTTATCTGAATAGACTTTGGGTCCTCCAAGACTCTGTTCCCCGAAGTCCCCTTCTCTATCTAGGCAGCCCTCCTTGAACTCCCTGGCTCACTCTCAGGCCCGACTTAGGGGAATACGTTTTCTTTTCTTTCTTCTTCTTTTTTTTTGAGATGGAGTCTCACTCTGTCACCCAGGCTGGAGTGCAGTGGCGTGATCTCTGCTCACTGCAACCTCCACCTCTCGGGTTCAAGTGATTCTCCTGCCTCAGCCTCCCAAGTAGCTGGGACCACAGGCATGTGGCACCATGCCTGGCTGATTTTTGTATTTTTAGTAGAGACGGGTTTTCACCATGTTGGCCAGGCTGGTCCTGAACTCCTGACCTCAGGTGATCCACCCGCCTAGGCCTTCCAAAGTGCTGGGATTACAGGTGTGAGCCACTGCGCTCCGTCTTCTTTCTTTCTTTTTTTTTTTAAAGAGATGTGGTCTCACTATGTTGCCCAGGCTGGCCTCAAATTCCTAGCCTCAAGCAATCCTCCCGCCGCAGCCTCCCAAAGTGCTAGGACTGTAGGCTTACACCAGCATGCCTAACTGGGAGCAGGTTTTCTCTTCCTTACTGGACTGCAGGTTCCTGGAGGACGGATCCCTCCGGCTGCTGGTCTGTTCTCCCCACAGGACGTGGCTCCCACAGGGCAGGGGGTTGGTACACACGTACCATGTGTAAGAGTGCATAGCCATGCAGTTCTTTCAGGAATTTGGCATCTACAGGAGGTAAATGCACAGAAGCAAGTGTATCATGTGAGGTGGAATGAGCTCCACGCTCCACAGCGGCATAGCCACAGCCAGGAAGCCTGGAGGACTGACGGCTAAAATCTGGGATATTTGGAAATTCCAAAAACCAAGAGAAATTATTAGACTTTTCTGATCCTGGATTAACCTTGAAAGGACAGCAACAATACTGCCTTTGCTGTGTTAGAACTGATGATCCAAAGAATCAGAGAACGTTCGACAGGAAGAAGGAGCCGTGCCACATCTCCCCTGGAGGCGGGGGCCGTCAACAGAACTGCTCCAAACAGAAGCTTCTGAGCCGGTCCTGGCAGCCATCCAGGGCTGGGGCAGTCCCCTGGTTGATGTTCCGGGGGCCCAGCTGCCCGAGGTCAGTGTCAGTAAACATGGCTGGGGGAGGGGACCCCTGGAATTGTCTGTGCAGTGATTGATATCTGTCTATACCAATGCCAATCCAATCAGCAAACTAATGCCACCGACTATCTCCATTTTACAGGCCACTTTTCCTCCCCTTCTGAAGGTCAGGTGTCCAAGCACCACCGTGAAGACCACAGACAGACCAGGAAACCAGGAGAGGCTCAGGGGTGCCCACGGGAGAGGCTCTCTGGCAAACAAGTCATAATCTCATTTACTCTGGTAAAGTGCTTCCTCCGTGTACTGGAGCCACTACTCTGATGTGACCTGGAGGAGCGATGGGCTGGTGGGGCAGGACCCAGTCCACTGCAGGGACAGACAGCAGGCAGCCCTCAGCACTGAAGCCTGAAAACAGAAACACTGTGCTTTAGAAGAAACCGCAAAATCAGGCCCAGCACCATGGCTCACACCTGTAATCCCAGCAGTTTGAGAGGCTGAGGCGGACAGATCACCTGAGGTCAGGAGTTCGAGACCAGCCTGGCCAACATGGTGAAACCTGTCTCTACTAAAAATGCAAAAATTAGCTGGGTGTGGTGCTGCATGCCTGTAAATCCCAGCTACCTGGGAGGCTGAGGCACGAGAATCACTTGAACCCAGGAGGTGGAGGTTACAGTGAGTTAAGATTGCACCACTGCATTCCAGCCTGGGCGACAGAGTGAGACTCCTTCAAAAAAAAAAAAGATAGTAAAAGAATAATCTGCAAAATCAGGAATCTGCTGCTTAAATCTTAACATGAAATTCTATAATAAAAATAGTTAGGCTGGGAGCTGTGACTCACACCTGTAATCCCAACACTTTGGGAGGCCAAAGTGGGAGGATCACTTGAGGCCAGGAGTGCAAAACCAGCCTGGGCAACAGAGCGAGACCCTGTCTCTACAAAAAAAAAATTTTTTAATGTAGCCGGGTATGGTGGCATGTGCCTGTAGTCCCACCTGCTCCAGGAGGCTGAGGCAGGAGGATCACTTGAGCCCAGGAATTCAAGGCTGCAATGAGTTGTGACTGCGCCACTGCACTCCATCCTGGTGACAGAGCAAAATCCCGTTTGTTAAAAAAAAAATTAAATTTAGTAGTTCACAATGAATATCTGCTATTATTACACACACCAGGTATTGTGTGCTAAGCACTTTAAGTAGATGAACTCACCAAAATATCCCCCCTCTCTGAACAGCTGAGTGATATATAAATACATGGAGTTTGAGGGAAAGCACCTGTGTTATCATTTCCCCCATGAATAGGGTGGGTGAAAAGAGAAGACCTGAGGCCAAAGCAGCTGCCCCAGCAGAGAGGAGAAGAAACAGGAGTGGCATGGCAGGCTGGGCTCCTGCTGTCTGTCTTCTGGACTCAGGCACCTCCAAGGCCCAGGCCCAGCGTTTTTTTTTTTTTTTTTTTTGGTTGGTTTGTTTTTTTTTGATGGATTCTCGCTCTGTCGTCCAGGCTGGAGTGCAGTGGCACGATCTTGGCTCACTGCAACCTCTGCCTCTCAGGTTCAAGCAATTCTCCTGCCTCAGCCTCCCAAGTAGCTGAGATTACAGGCACACACCACTGTGCCCAGGTAATTTTTTTTTGTATTTTTAGTAGAGATGGGGTTTCACCATGTTGGTCAGGCTGGTCTCGAACTGCTGATCTCGAATGATATGCCAGGCCCAGTTTTGCTAAAGTTGGTGGAGGAAATGTTTTCGGAGCGGAGGGGAGAGCCCGGGAGGGGCCTGCCGGGAAGGTGCTGGCCGTCCCGCCATGGCTAGCTCCAACAGACAGTCTGCAGCATGGGTCTCGTCCTCCCTAAGTAAAAGCATTTGTTTGCCAAGAACAAGAATGTGCTAGTGAACCATATGAAAACCTCCTGTCCCTCACTGCACAGACCTTCCTATCCAAATTCAAAGTTACTTATTTTAAGACTTTCCTTTTAGATACTATCTTCAAAGACCGCGGCAAAGCTCAAGAGAGCCCCCAAATGCAAACCTCAACCACACCCTGATAGAGAACAAAAGGTCCTTGCTGCTTTAAAAAAAAAAAAAAAGTTCTGTTTGTTAAAAGAAAACAGGGACGGTGTCTAAATGCCTTGACAAATCACTTCCTTGCTCCAGCCACTGCAGCCGAGCAAAGCTCACCTTCCTAATATGGGGAATCCCACCAGGCCCAAACCCACACGCCCCGCCAGCCAGAGGCCCCAGCCCCAGTCCAGTACGTGTGTCCCTGGCTCCCTACTCCTCCGAGGGTAGGCACCTCACCTGGCGCCCAGCCTGTTTCCCTGAATAACTGAAATCACAGGGTAGCCTGGCCTGGGCAGCCACGGCAGTTGACAGAGATTGAGAAATCGCAGGCAAGCGGCATCACCCGCCCACTGGGCCAATCGGCAGCCTGGGTGTGTCCACTGCCGAGCAAGGTCTGGGCAGCACCCGTTCTCCCGACATAGCCACATGCCCGGAGCACAGATGAGTCCCAGAGAGTCCGTCCACACAGACAGGTCAGAGGGGCCCAGCCAGAGGGACCCAGCCGCTAAGGCAGTGACGTCCCGCTCCTCATGCCTTCGGAGCAAAAGAGAAAGTGGACATGTGGCCCCAAGCCTCTGCCTGCGAGCAGGAAGCTGTGTCCCCCTGGCTGGCTGGGCTCCTGAGACAACAACTAAGGCTGGTTTCACTTTGGGCAACAGCAGTTAAAAAAACCTGATGACATCACCGCCACTGCTTTCTGAACAAAAGCAGTCCCCCGGTCAGACCAAGGGACTGGGCTCCATGCGGCTGGCCGTTCCTGGAGCCAATGGGGTCAGTGCTCTAAGGGGCGCTCTGGCCAACTGGGCCAAAGCCTGCGCCCTGCTGTTCTCAAGAGGCAGCTCCCACCTACCCATGCAACCCCAACTTTCAGTGCAGTGAAACCAATTCAGAGAGAGAACGCGTGCCTGCAGGAACTGCCAGCCAGCGGAACGCAGCGGGGTTAGGGCAAGGTGGGCGCGGAGGGCGCTGAGGTGTCGGGTGCACCCCACAGGGATGGGCCGGGGGGAGCTCCTGCAGGGGACAGTGGGTAGCAGGCAGGGTTAGGAGGGCGAGGTACCCCCCAAACTCACTTCTCCTCTCCCTGTCCCCACTATTTTTCTGTGTGCCACGCACCCAGCTAAAAGCCCATGTTTCCTGCTCCCCTCACAGCTGGGGGCCGGCAATGCAAAGTGGGTGTGGCCTATGGCACAGCCCTCGTGGGAGTCTCTGAAGAGGTGGGCAGCGAGCTACCAAGTGAGGATCACCACCCGTCATCCCTCCCTCCTACCTCTCGCCTGGAATGGAAATGTAATGACTGGGGCACTGGCAACCACGCCGAACACTGAGGCCACCTTGAGACTTGAGAGGGAGCTTCATAGACCAGTGGAAGCAGCCTGTTTGTCTGCTGAACCCAGAGCCCTGGCTGGGACCACAGTCTAGGATGGGGGCTGTGGAGCCATGACACACACACACACACACACACACACACACACACACACACACACCTCCCAAGGCACAGACCCCTTACACACACACACACCTCCCAAGGCACAGACCCCTTACACACACACACACACCCGCTAAGGCACAGACCCCTTAACACTGACACATTTGGAATAGAAATGCTTGGCTTTAGAGAGAGAAAAATAAGCCAGAGCTCCCCAACCGAAGAAAAAGCAAACTCTAGGCCCAGTGGCTCACACCTGTAATCCTAACACTTTGGGAGGCCAAGGCGGGTGGATCACTTGAGGACAGTTCAAGACCAGCCTGGCCAACATGGTGAAACCCCATCCCCATAAAAAATACAAAAATTAGCTGGGTGTGTTGGTGGGCGCCTGTAATCCCAGCTACCTGGGAGGTTGAGGCAAGAGAATCATTGAACCCGGGAGGCAGAGGTTGCAGTGAGCCACTGCACTCCAGCCTAGCCGACAGAGCAAGACTCCATCTCAAAAAGAAAGAAAGAAAGAAAACAAACACCAATACACAAACTCTGGATGTGCACGGAATCCCAGCTGGGAGTGGGAGGTCTCGGGCACTGCCTGGTGCCCAGCCACTCAGCGCACCAGAGCTGCTTTGGCAAGGCCATTTTCATGTTCACTCACACAAATTAACAACTCAAAGCATCAAAAGCCCTCAAAAAAGTAAGCAGGAGAACATGCAGGATCATTTAAGTTTTTAAAAATCAAATGGGCTGAGTGCAGTGGCTCACGCCTGTAAGCCCAGCACTTTGGGAAGCTGACGTAGGAGGATCACTTGAGCCTAGGAGTTCGAGACCAGCCTGGGCAATAGAGTGAGACCCCCATCTCTACCAAAAATGCAAGGAAGTTAGCCAGGTGTGGTGGCGCACACTGGTAGTCTCAGCTATTTGGGAAGCTGAGGTGGGCGGATCGCTTGAGCCCAGGAGGTTGAGGCTGCAGTGAGCTATGATTGATTGGGCGACAAAGCAAGACCCTTTCACAAACAAACAAACAAACATTGGTAGTAACCCTTTTGAGCAACATCTGGAGAAAGGAAAAGCTCCCTGCACATCTGCAAATCTCCACACTCAGTCCTGTGCTGTGGTGACTGCAGCACAGCAACGAGGGACCTGTGTTTGCAGAGGGCAGGGGCGGGTGCCCAGGGCTGACGACGGACAGACCCAACAGGCCACAGGGAGGCCCGGGGCTGCATTTGCTATTTTTAGTTTGCAACACTATTCAAACTGAGCAAGATTATTCCAAGATGGTTCTTAAAGGAAGAATGCAAATGCAGTTAACTGGGAATGGCCAAAAAAAACTGCACAAAAAACAAAAACAGCTTTGAGAAGACAAATTAAGCCAATGTTTTCAGGCAGTATTTACCAACAAGCTCTTTTGCTAGATTTGTCACTCTGGAGCCAGGCGGCAGCCACATCCTTCAGGGTCCAGGCCTGCCTGCTCGGTGTTGAGCCGGGGGGCATGCAACGTGCAAGCCGCCCTGGGTGTACACCCACTCGACGGGCAACCGAGAGCATGCGCCCTGCACCGGGTGTTTTGACGTTCCCTCACAGCCACGGCGTTGGAGTCAGCACAGTGCCGTTACCATCATCCTCACCAGGCTTGGGAGATCCATTGTTGTTCAGGATCGCGAGCTGACACAGGCAGGGTGGGGATCTGAACCCAGCACTGCCTCTTGTCCGGATCTCAGGTCTGAGGGTGCCTGCGTCGGCCACCTGCTCGTGGGGGTTCTTCCTACAATGACTGCCCTACCTCTGATCACACCATCTCCCGTAAACAGCTCTGCCTACAGGCACCTCACCTGGACACCAATTCTGCGGGAACTGGACCCCGAACCAGAGAGTGACGGAGAAGGAGCAGAGACGCAGCGGAGGGCTGAGGAGGCTGGTGACCAAGTGGGGCAGCAAAGGAATGGAATCTCCCAAAGCCATGCTGGGCGGCTGGTCGACTCTCCCTGAATGGGGACCTGAGCTACTGAGATGAGTCTCCTACAACTTCCCCGTTTCACGCAAGGAAAATCCTGTTTCTCAGAAACACTGGAGATAGCCCATGGATGTGCATGAGTGTGCGGCTGACGTGCACGTGTGCCTGTTGTGTACATGACTGTGCCCCTAGTACATGCATGCAAGTGTGTGATTAACAGGCACGAATGTACCCGTCCCAGCACAGGGCACTGCACTGAGGCCCCGGCACTGAGCAGCGCACCGCCCTGCCGCGTTCGTCCAGCACTGCTGCCACTTGGCCACAGGACCTCCTCTAGCCAAGATCTCAGGGAAGGCCTCTTCACAGGGAGAATAGTTTTCAAGCCTAGGAAATATGGACCGCCAAAGTACATAAGAGGCAACAATGGGAATCAGGGAAAAACCTTAGAGAGTTTCTAAAACAAACAATTTTGGAATCTGAAGCAGGGACACTCAGGAAAGGCAGAGAAGGCAAAGGCAGCTTGCACAGTGCTGGCATTTATTTCCAGGCAGCTGTGGATGCAAAATCCAGCATCTGCTGAGACACAGACGCCTCCTGCTCCCCCATCTACTGAATCAGGGCAGGATGAGACCAAGAGCCAAGGCCTCACCAAAGTCTCCTCTTCAAGCATGTCCCGCCCACAGGCAGGAGGCTGCTGGGATGGGTGGAGGGTATAGGACTTAGTGGGGTCACCATTCCTGACCCAGCTCCCTCCTCCTGGAGAAAGTGATGTGGCTGTGCGTGTCCCTGTTACTCCTGCAAGAGAAAGGGATGCACTGACATTTGAGAAATCTAATTTGGAAAAACAAAACTCAAATATTAAAATGAAAACAGCCCAGGTGCACTGGCTCACACCTGTAATCTCAGCAATTTGGGGAGGCTGAGGTGGGCAGATCATGAAGTCAGAAGTTTGAGACCAGCCTGACCTACATGGTGAAACCTGTCTCTACTAAACATGCAAAAATTAGTCGGGCATGATGGCAGGTGCCTGTAATCCCAGCAACTTGGGAGGCTGAGGCAGGAGAATTGCTTGAATCCAGAAGGCAGAGGTTGCAGTGAGCTGAGATAGTGCTACCGCATTCCAGCCTGGGAGACAGAACAAGCCTCTGACTCAAAAACAAAAACAAAAACAAAAACAAAACAAAAAAAAGAAAAGCACTTTTTATGCTGCCATCCGTGGGTTCTTAGCAGTGGAGAGCGGGAATTATTCTCAAAGTTTAAGAAGAAGTTCTTTATGCAATTTAGGTTAATTGATAGCAGACAGCTGGAGATAAGGATTCAAAGCCTTTTACTGAGCCACCTGCAGAAAACAGGCTGGAGGTCCCAGGGAATGTCACTTCTCACCAAGGTCATCAGAAGGTTGCACTAGCATGGGCCGCAACATCACAGGGCCAGGCCAGCAGCTCAAGGCCAGGGAGCTCCAGGGGGTTCCATGCATCAAGACCCACATGCCCTGCCACACACAGGCAAGGCCCCACAATGACCAGATCCAGGCTCCAATCGAGCTGCTGCATCGAGCCATGTGCGCAGACTGAACAGAGAGCCCCCTCCAGGGCCCTGATGCGCAGGGGGAGGCTGCTGACTCAGGGGAAAGCACTTACGGCAACAGCGACAGAGTAAAGCAAGGAAGGGACAGGGGCATGGAGGGCAGTGCAGAGAAAACTGCAAAACTTAACTGAAGGGCAAAAAAGACCTAGGTAAAAAGCTACTTTGAGAGGCTGAGGCGGGCGGGTCACTTAAGGTCAGGAGTTTGACACCAGCCTGACCAGCATGGCAAAACCCTGTCTATACTAAAAATGCAAAAATTAGCCGGGCATGGTGACACGCACCTGTAACCCCAGCTACTTGGGAGGCTGAGGCAGGCAGGAGAATCGCTTGAACCTGGGAGGCAGCGGTTGCAGTGAGCCCAGATTATGTCACTGCACTCCAGCCTGGGCAACGGAGTGAGACTCTGTCTCAAAAATAAAAAACCAAAAAGCTAGGCACACAGCATACAAAGCCAGTTTCCAACAGCTCTGCCTAATTCTTAGGAAGCATCTCCCTGCTAGAGAGGGAGGGGGCTGAAGCTGGAGCCTCCCCGACCTGGCTCTGCTAGCGTTGAAGTGGGCCACAGGCCCGCCCCAACAGACGCCACCCATGCCAGCTGAGGCACGGGGGAAATTTTAGATCTACAAAGCACAGCAGCTGAAATTAAACCTCAATGAACAGGCTCACGCAGAATGAAAAAGCCAGAGGAAAGAAATCAGTGAGCTTGAAACTGAAACAGTAAAAATGACCCAACCTGAACAACGGAGAAAAGAGACTGAAAATCAAGTATTCGATGCTCAGGGACACACTAGACCATACATAACAAAAGCTCTCCCATGCATGTCCCAGAAGGACGGAAAGTGGGTGAGGTGAAACACAGCCAAAGAAATAATGGCTGGAAAATGTCCAGATCTGGCAAGAATGATAAACCTACGGACTGAAGATGTGTGAGGCCCAGCTAGGGTGAAGCCGATGAAACCCATCCAGGCTTCTGAAAACCAGAAACAAAGCAGCCTGGGAGAAACCAGTGAGGGAAAAACAATTCAAATTTCAAAAAATCCTTCGGGACCTGGGGCTTGGTGAAGAGTTCCTAGCCATGACACCAAAAACAGGATCCATAAAACAAAATAAAAACCCGTAACACATCGGACTTCATAAAAATATAAAGCTCTGTGTGGGTGCAGGTGTCCAATGAGAGGATAAAGAGGTCACACGCCTGGAGGAGAGACTCTTCTCTAGAATACAGAAAGAACTCAATATTCAGTATAAAAACCAAACAATTCCATTAGAACGAGGACAAAACACACGAGGAGATATTTCACTGACGAGGCTCTGCAGCTGGGAAATAAGCACATGAAGAGCTGTTCAGTACCGGCCGGGTGCGGTGGCTCACGCCTGTAATCCCAGCACTTTGGGAGGCCGAGGCGGGTGGCTCACTTGAGGTCAGGAGTTTGAGACCAGCCTGGCCAATATGGTGAAACCCCCGTCTCTACTAAAAATAGAAAAATAAGCTAGGCATGGTGGCGTGTGCCTGTAGTCCCAGCTATTCAGGAGGCTGACACAAGAGAATTGCTTGAATCTGGGAGGCAGAGGTTGCAGTGAGTCAAGATCTCGCCACTGTACTCCAGCCTGGGTGATGGAGTGAGACTCTGTCTCAAAAAAAAAAAAAAAAAAAAAAATATATGCAGTAAAGTTATTTCAAACCAGCAAACACGTGAATCATAGCAGGTTGGGAAGCCGAGGCAGCAGGATCATTTGAGGCTGAGTTTTCGACCAGCCTGGGCCACACAGCAAGACCTCATCTCTATTAAAAGAATCTCTTTTAAAATTAGCCAGGCATGGTAGTGTGTACTTGTAATCCCAGCTACTTGAGAGGCTCAGGCAGGAGGAACACTTGAGCCCATGAGCTCAAGGCTATAGTGAGCTGTGATTGTGCCACTTCACTCCAGCCTGGGCAACAGAATGAGACCCTGTCTCAAAAAAAAAAAAAAAAAAAGGAGGGCGTAGTGGCTGACACCTGTGATCTCAGCACTTTGGGAGGCGGAGGCGGGCGGATCACCTGAGGTTGGGAGTTTGAGACCAGCTTGACCAACGTGGTGAAACCCCATCTCTACCAAAAATACAAAAATTAGCCGGATGTGGTGGTAGATGCCTATAATCCCAGCTACTCAGGAGGCTGAGGCAGGAGAATCGCTTGAACCCAGAAGGCGGAGGTTGAGGTGGGCTGAGATGGCACCATTGTACTCCAGCCTGGGCAACAAGAGTGAAACTCCGTCTCAAAACAAACAAACAAAAAACAAAAGCTACATACCTATCAGAATGGCTAAAATTTTAAAAATACAGCAAATACTGGTGAGGCTGCAGAGACACTGGGCTTCTAATATATGAGCGGAAGGAATGTAAAATGTGGCAGCCACTCTGAAAGTGAGGTCGGCAGTTTCTTTAAAAACAAAGCCTTTGCTGAGGACAGGCCTTAGCCACTGCGCTCCTGGGTACTTACCCCGACAAGCAAAACCTATGTCCGCTCAAAACCTAAACACGGTTGCTCATAGCAGCTATCATATTTGTAATATGCCAAAAAATGGAAAAGCGAAAATGCCCTTCAGTAGGCAAAGGGGTTAAACAAACAGGGGAACCTCCACCCAGCGCCCCCTCAGCAATAAAAAGGAATCCACTCCTGAGGCTTGAGATGCAGATGGATGCCCTGCGCTGGGGATAAGCCGCTTCTGAAACCTTCTCAGAATGGCAGGCCTGCAGCCGTGGAGACGTGTTTACTGGTTGCTAGGGTTACAATGGCTGCGTGACCTCTGCGGTGGGGATGGCTCTGCATGGTGACCGAGGTGGCAGTCACACAGAGCCACATGGGATGAGATGACGGAACCACACACATCGCACCGATGCCAACTTCCCGGCGGTGATACTGATGCGAGTGTTGGAGGAAGCTGGTGGATTGTGCGGGGAGTTCTCTGCAACACACCTGCCACTCCTTGTGAAACTGTAATTGTCTCCGAATGGAAAGTGCACCCGTGGAGCTGGTGGGAACACGGGCGACAGGGCCCCCAAGAGCAGTGACCCTCACTTTCCTTCAACACTGAAACAGCACACAGGAGGGGTAAGACATCAACCACAGTCTGTGGACATTTATCAGGAAGAAAAGGTGACGAGGCAAAGATGCTTAATATTCCGCTTTTACAGCAGAAAACCATCACCCGACATGCTCCAGCCAGCCTGACACCAGAGCCCAAAGACGTGAGCAACACAGGGCGGTGCTCGGTTTTCACCTGGAGCATGACCAGCGTGTTTGTAACTAAGAATGCACAGTGCAGCAAAGCTGCAGGATGAACAGCATTTAGAGGCGGGGTTCAAGCGCCTCCTCATGCAGATGAAGCTGCAATGCCCCAAGAGACAAGGAGGCCACCAGGACCAGGTGGGCAGTGGGGTCAGGTGTGGGGAATGGCCTGGCCTCTGGGGCTAGGGTAGAGTACCTGCCAACACGCACCCCACAGACACCTACCTTACAGCCACCCACCTCCTGCTACTGCCTCCCAGCCATGGCCTCCCAGCCATGCACCTCCCAGCAACCACCTTGCAGCCACACACCTCCCACCATATACAACCTGCCCTTCACCAGGAGATGAGTTGTACATGCAAGCTAGACACAAACCAACCTATTTTAATTTCAATTAAATTGAAGAAAAATCAAGCAATCAGCTTAAAATAATTCACAAAAAGAAAACTAGTAGATATCTGTTTTGTGATGCCTTTGTAAGTCAGCTCCAAACCAGTAACATGGAGATACCCACAGCCCCTCTTACACAGCTTCCAAGGAGCACATCCACCCGGCACCTGCCATGCCCTCAGTGGCCTCAGTACTCACCTGCTCCCAAGACCAGCACTGAGTCTTGGAGAAGGACGTAGGCTCAGGCCCTGCCTGTGGCCACAGCGGGCCACAGTGACACGTCTGGGGCCCCTCTCACTGTACTGGCTCTTTGGAGGTGGTCCATTCTGCTGGTCTGTATTTCTTTTCCCTCCCTCCCCCACCTCCTTCTTTCTTTTTTTGACATAGGGCCTTGCTGTCACCCAGGCTGGAGTGCAGTGGTGCAATCATAGCTCACTGCAGCCCTGAACTCCCAGGCTCAAGTGATCCTCCTGCCTTAGCCTCCCAAGTAGTTGGGGCTACAGATGCATGCCACGACATCCAGTTGATCAAAAGTTTTTCTGTAGCAACAGGGTTTTGCTATGTTACCCAGGCTGGTCTTGAACTCCTGTCTTCAAGTGATCCTCCCACCTTGAGGTCCTCCCTTCCTCCTTCCCTTCCTCCCTTTCTTCCTGAAATAGGGTCTTATTCCTCCGTTGCCCAGGCTGGAGTGCAGTGGTGCAATCTCGGCTCACTGCAGCCTCCACCTTCTGGGTTCAATCAATTCTCCTGCGTCAGCCTCCCAAGTAGCTGGGACTACAGGCATGCACCACCACACCTGGATAATTTTTGTATTTTCAGTAAAGATGGGGTTTCATCATGTTAGCCAGGCTGGTCTCAAACTCCTGACCTCAGGTGATCCACCCGCCTTGGCCTCCGAAAGTGCTGGGATTACAGGCGTGAACCAGTGCGCCCAGCTGAGGTCTGCCTTTCTGATCCTTCAAGCACAGACAGCAGATATTGGTGGCCAACACTAAAGCTCAGCAACTCCCATCCTGTGACCAGTGGCTGGAAGGGTAGTCTTGTGAATTTTGCTTTTCCTACATTTCCTTAAGTATTCAAAGAGACGGCTATGGACAGGAGCGCTCTTTGGTGGAATCGCTGTGGGAGAATCTCAGGGTGCCTGGTGCTGGCTTGGCCAATGACAACCAACCTAACAGCGTGCACTACAGAGTGACTTGGCAAGCCCTGGTTCCTGCCAGTCAGGCACAGCAGGGAACAAAGGGGATGGCCACAAGGACTCACAGAGTTCTGTATTTCACAACGCCACAGCATTTCGAATCCTATTCATTCATTCTAAACTTGGCTGTGCTGAAGTTGAAAGCTGAATGCTGATAAATGAAGAGCTTCTCAGAGCTTAGGCATTCCAGCTCCTGCTGCCAGCCAGGGGGGCCAGAGTTCCAGCCAACCCCACAGAAGGAGGGAGACTGGGCAGGGATGGGTGCACAGATGAGCTGGACAACTGTGCAGATGATCCACTCCTGTACCCAGGCCGCCCACAGCTGAGTGCCCTAAACACTTGGGCCTGATCATACCAGCTTCACTCTGAGACACACTTTGCTAGCAAACTGAAGCCATGACTTATGACATCTCCTTGAAACAAAACACCATGCACTCTATCACAATTTCATCATGCCCTGTATCATCACAATTCCACCACGGACTGGATCATCACAATCGCACCTTGCCCTGTATCATCACAATCCCGCCGTGCTCTGTATCATCACAATCCCGCCGTGCCCTCTGTCATCACAATCCCGCCGTGCCCTCTGTCATCACAATCCCGCCGTGCCCTCTGTCATCACAATCCCGCCGTGCCCTCTGTCATCACAATCCCGCCGTGCCCTCT